>JBBMFX010000141.1:15198345-15210322 GCA_037832545.1 Rhabdalestes septentrionalis | reverse complement strand
ACAGAGACACACACAGAGACACACACAGAGACACACACAGAGACACACACAGAGACACACACAGAGACACACACACACACACACACACACACACACACAGAGGGGCCTGTGCTCACACTTAAAGCTGCTTGGGAAATAGGCGCAACTAAATCTCTGCTCCCCTGCTGCTCTAAATCCAAGCAATATTGATCAGGCTCTCCACAGCAACATTATTGATCGACTGTTTGCAGGTGTGTGTGTGGGGTGTGTGTTTGGGGGGTTGTGGAGGGGGATGGGGGTGAGACATGTGTGTGATGGTAAGCCAGGCTAAGCCCCCAGTGTGGTGTAGAGTCTAGGGCGTGTGAGGCAGCTAACAGGGCATCTAGTACGGTTTGTCGTTAATTTAGGTTTGGTTACAACACACTAACTGACACATCCACCAAACATGGCAGGCCTCAGGGAAACAATGGGGACACGCCTTTTCCTTAGAGGTGAAGATTCTGGTGGGCAGTTTGAAAGGAAATGGTTTTTATAGCACTTAATTAGAGTCAGTAACCAACACAGCTGCTAAACCATAATGGCTGCGCATACATAGAGTACATGCAACCAGGCTAGACACAGTCATTCTTCTTCTTATAATTATTATATAAAGCTTCAAGATTCTTAATTTGTCACATTAACAATTATTCAAGCACAGCATGACTCAAATAATTTAAGTTCACTGAGGATAAATTTGCTAAAGTTAAACCAAAGTAATACAAAAACAGCATATAACTGACTACAAACAGAAGCAATAGTGTACAAAATGTAACTGAATAGGAATAGATGTTCTATGAAGTGTAGTGAAGAAGTAATGAAGAAGTAGAAGGAGATCGACGACAATCAGCATCATGTCGCACTTTATCTAAAAGGATTTTCAGCACAATCATAAATAATGCAAAAAGACAAACTAAGCATATGGACCCTAGAAAATGTGCTTTTAGTCCAAAACCATGCTCTGCAACACTATTCCAGAGTTTCGGAGCTATGTAGGGAAATATTCCATTACCCGCATTTTAAGTGATCCTGAGAGTTCAGTGCAGTCTTGTGTCTCAACGGAGTTAAACAATTTCTCACACTGGCAATAACAACTCAAAAGAAAAACACCTCATTTAAAAGATATGGTTAGAATTACAAGCATATACTGGACCCCCACAATGACCCCAAAAATTATTTAAATATTTCTGCCATTTCATTTCACTGTGCTACAAACCAAGTGGCAAAGGCTAGAATTTCCTATTAGGCAAACTATTCTTTCAAGAGGTGGTGGGTGTGTTTCAAATACAGCTTCTTTACAGATTTTTGCAGGGTTGCATCCGAAACGCACATTGTACAATTCCGAATTCATGATTCCATCAATAAAAACCAGCTCAGTGAAATTGCTTCAAGGAAAACAGTTCCAGAAACAGGTGTTCCCACACAACCCTCCTCACAAAGGGTCTATCAGCAGTCTGACAGTGTACAAAGCGAAGCAAATAGCAATTTGTCAATCTAAAAGTTACTTAAAGGTCTCATTACCTATAGAGAGTATCCAAACACTTTCTGGGGCTACTGTAAGCCCACCTCCCTTAGGTGAACCTGTCTGGTGTCTTTGAACGTGTCCACGGTTCTGCAAGACTCATAGGCCAGATTCCCACTTTACACAAGTATGAGAATGCTTGTACTTTTTACCCTCCACAGAAATGTAAGAATGCAGAGAGTTTGTACAGGAGAAGTGTGTGTTTGCAAGGTGCTGGCTTGGTTTTATCATTTGCGCCGAGTGTGTTTCCGGCCTTAGACACAGTAGAAAGCAGGTTGCATGCGGGCACTAATCTGCCTATTTACTGGCCAGCTGTTGCCTCGCGGGACGTCCATGCTGTCTGATATAATTCTCTTCTCTTCACTTTCCACTGAGGCCTCAGCCTCAGGGAAACAACCCTTCAACATGTACACACACACACAGACAAGGAGAAGTGAGCTCCATGACACACACATTCTCATTCTGCTGTTCCATGGAAGCGAAGCTCTGAATATACGGCCCACTACTACTGGGTCACTTATTTATCGGTATTGTGAAAAATGACGTCTGAGAATCAAGACCGTCGGTACTTAAATAAGACTGACCACCTTCATGTATTTTCTTATACACCCCTCCACCAGCACACATTATTATATACACACAAATATATATGCAATGCATTTAAGAAATTAATCAAGTGAAGCAGCACAGCCAGGAACACAGAGTCGAGAGAGTAACCCCCTGCTTTTGTGGGGGCTTGCGTTCCAAGACTACGCACATATAGTGAAAAATGATATCTACTTTTATAGTGTAAACCTTAAATATGCCCCTTAATATGCTCCCAAAACAGTTTAAATACATTTTGCCTTAACAAATATGTAAACCCATTTTTGTACTGTAAAGTTTACACTAGAGTTACGCTAGAATGTAAATACCTATGTTACCCCTGTATAGACTGTATTATAATTCATGCACACATGTTTTCTTTGGTATACGCTGCCGTTTTCTATTGGAATAAGCAAGGTAAATAGGGCAATAATGTTATTTGGTTTTTTAGTAATAATAATAATAATAATAATAATAATAATAATACAGTGAAATGTACTGGCATTTAAAGTACTGGCACATAAAAACAAAAAAAAAAAAGAGCTGTTTTCCATGAATTTGCAGGAGTTTATACCAACAATTATCAACTTGGTTCTAAGAAAAAAATGACTGAATCCAAAACACTTTAATTTCATTTTAAACTCATTTTAATACAGCCTAATATGTGTAAATGTAAAGGTAAACATTGAACTGTCATCTCCCACAATTAATTAATGCAAGTATGTTTTCTTTGGTACTGTGGGGATTTCGGTGTACAATAATCAGTTTGGTTTTCCTGATTCTGCGAATCCTGATCTGCGTAAAAGAGGTGTGTTCACAGTATAGATATAAAAAGAAGCTTGTATACACACACACATACATTAAAACTACTGAGAGAAAAAATGAAGAACATTGATTAACCTGTCAGTGGTGGGATGTATTAGGTAGCAGGTGAGCAGTCAGCAGTCAGTTTTAATGATGATATGCTGGCAGCCAAAAAAATGGGCAAGTGCAAAGATCAGACTGACATCGATGAAAAAACAAATTGTGGCTAGAACATCTTCAAAATGGCAGGACTTGTGGTGTGTTCCCAGGAACCAGTGGTTAATACCACCTAAAGCGCTTCAATGGGGGTCAACCAATGACGCATTTTGTTCCATCACATATAAATTCTATTTGGAATGGACTCATTTAGTGTATTGTGTACTGATTTCTGCATCATTTTATGTTATGAATGATTAGTCAGATCCTCAGTGGATCATCAGGCTGAATGAAAACTTCAATGATCGGTTGAGACATGTCTAAGTTTATTTCTTTAGCTTTGCACTTGAGCTATACGGCTAAAGCAGTTGAGTCTTAGAAGCAAAACAACGAATGTCAAAAAAGAAAAAGATAAATGCACAAAAATAAATCCAGACAGCTTCTACTTCTGTCTTTAGCTGTGGATTATACTTGTCATTTATACCTACGAAACCACATCAGCAAGTCTGTTTGAAAGTACTTGGTTTGAGGTGTGTGAAGATTTGCCATGCAAAAAATAAACTTCCATCAGTTTACTTCATAGCTTCTGAACCAGACTTAATGAGACTATTAAGTCAATCAGATTTGCTAAAACAATATGAATAGATCTCATGTGTCTGTATATGGTGATAAACCAAGCATGTACACTTCCTGACTGAAGAAGAGTTTGACTAGAGGAGTGAAGATTTCAACTGATTATAATCAACCTTAATTTTACAAGGCGTGGCAGAAATAACTCCCACAGGGTGATTGGAAAAAAAATGCTACGAGGTATCATAAAAAACATTTTATTTCCTAAATGTAGATATAAAAAAGTTTATTTAATTTAAGTTTTAAAAAATTATATCCTCCAAATGGTGGCCTTGATGACTGATACACATAGAGTTGTTGGAAGTTTTCCATCACACACGATATTTTGCAGGAGATCAAGTTCCCGGGTCGAGTGGTCTCCTTATGCAAGGCAGTTCCTTGACTACCGCACTCGCTTGATTTAGGTCCCTGTGACTTTTTTCTGTGGGGGAACCTCAAGGCAGGGTTTCAAACACTGTCCTCTGTACTTGGATGAACTACAGGACGCTATTCAAGAAGAAATCGAAGGAATTTTGCCAGACACGCTAGTGAGAGTAATGGAAAACTTCCAAGAACGGCTCCAAATGTGTTTCAGGGCCACGGTCAAGGCCAACATTTGGAGGATATACATTTTAAAACGTAAAGTAAAAAACTTTATATCTTCATTTGGGAATTTATTTTTTTCCAATCCCGCTTTGAATTACGGGAGTTATTTCTGCCTCACCCTGTGTAGCCCATGAAGAAAAGTTCTGAAGAACTCCAAGCACCTACTTTTACTTTGAAAAAAAATGTTGTATGTGAAAATGGCTGAAATGTGATTTCAGGACTCTTGTTGGACAGATGTACTCTTTATGTCCATTTGCGGAGTGTGTGCTGAATACCTCGCAACAGCTCTGCTAAAACGACACCTTCTCAACCAGCAGAGAGCCGGGGGTCTCTCTTGCAGTGCTTTTCTTCATCTTTGCTTTTCCCTTAATCACTCCGTCTTGCCCACTCCGAGCCATACACTGTCTAACTTCTCCTTGTCTACCTCTTTCCTCAGGTCTGTAACTCCTCATCTAAGCCACTTTTTTCCTTCTCTATTCACATTCCAAATCTTTCACGTTATTTCAAGCCCTGTCAGTTCTTTCATTTTTCTCCATTAGATGCCTGCTGGGAATCCAGGGCTTCAATAAAACACATACATTGTTATCACCGTGGAGACACTGAGGGAAGCTGTGCCTGCCTCTCAAACATTTCTTTGATTGGCAGACGAGATCTGGCGCCTACACACACACTTAAATTTTATGTTTCATCGAATGACTTAAACATTCAACTTTTTAACACAGCAAGGTGAGATGCTCTGGAGCTCAGTATGGAAGAATAAAGCTCTATAAGAGGAGGAGCTGAGACCAGGCCAGGCCTATAAATATCTAAACACAAAAGAGTTGAGAAGCACTCAGTCTTGCTCCCAGCTGAGGGGTAGGGCAGGAGACACCCTAGCTCCGAGTAAGCCCAGAACACTATGTGCTGTACATACAAATCTTCAAGCCAAATGTCACTGTGGAAGCAAATACATTTAGTCACCGTGGTTTCGTCAGGGCTGTGCAACTCTACAGGCAGCCGTAGGCATGTAGCTACGGCAGAGCGGAGGGGACAATAAGTTCTGACCAACATGAGCACTTCACATTAAAATCTCCAGTAACTAAAACAGAGGCATAATCAATTGTACACTGTCAAATACTGATACATTAGATTTGCTGATTTTATAGTTTACTATCAAAGGTGTCAAATGGTTCTCCACTGCCAATTGTAAATCTCTAACAAAAAATGAATCTCCAATAAAGCACAAGGTGTCTTGGCACTACCTTGAAATATCACATAGCCAAGTTGCCCAGTTTTGCAGTTACTGTTGTTGGTGTGACCATTAAACCCAATCATGGTTGTGAGACCTTGGCTCCAGTCTTGATTTTACACTTCAGAACACATCTTACATTGGCAATACTGTGCTTGTCTTTCTTTTCTGAATAAGAGTGATGCTGAAATTCTAGTCTATGTCTTAGTAAGATCTTCTGTTGCAATTCCCTTTTTATTGGCCCACCTGATAAATATCTGATTAGATTCCCAACACTCCCAATTCTCTCATATTTTCCTCAGCTACAGCGCCGGGATTAAACACAAAACTCTCTTTCTCTTACTCATGCTCAACGTTCCAAACTCCCTTCACAGATTTCTGGCTGTAATCTGCTCACTGTACCTCACACAATGGTTGGCAGGGCGTTTAGTGCTGTTGCAACAAAACTCTGGAAGGCACTCCCACAATCTGTTCACGTTTTTCTACCACTTCACTTAACTTTATTCTACTACTCTTCCTTTCTTTTGAACGTCATCATCTATTGGATTCCTGGATTGAAAATAAACAATTTCAGCAGTACATATAAATACATAATATAATATAATATAATATAACCAATGCATGTAAATAAACAAATTGATTTTCAGTGTAAATTTTAAAAAGTATCATTTCCAATGTGTCTCATTTCCAGAGATCAGAACGTCGTACCTATGTTTAGATGTAAAAAAATAAATAAATTGTGAGACATCCACCGGATTACGTCGTTTAAGCAGCCGCACAAGACGCCAGCAGATCTGAAGGCATCAGGGGCTAAAGACAGATTTCGCTGGGTGCAGTCTGTATTCTGGTGACAGCAAATGTCTGTTAATTATACCAGCAAGAAGCAGCACAGATAGTCATTTAACTGAAAGGAAACTAGCTTCTCCATTTTCTTGCTAAGAAATTGGATGCTGGAGATTGGTCTGTAATTACTAAACACTCAGGAGTCAAGACTTATTTTCCTCAGGAAATGCCTGACAATAGCCATTTGGAGACAATGCGGAAAAATGCAATGTTATTGTGAAAGAGTGACAATATTCAGAACATCAGCAGAAACTCAGGAATGCATATGTCATCTCTGGGTTTAACGTAATGATATGACATGAGTAGGACGTCTGCATGAGTAATAATGCTAACAATGTCAGGGCAGTTTTTCCACTCCTCCAAAATTAACCAAGCTACTCACTGCTGTTCCCTCCATCTGTAGTAAACTTAGCAGAAGTGGAAAAGAAGGAATCCTTGATTGTCTTTGTGGTCTCCAATCAGACAGGATGAGTAGGAATTAATGGGAAACTTTGCTCCCTTATCAAGCATACAATCATTATTAGGCTAAGTAGAATAGTGATGTGTTTTCTATGGCTCCATTCTCTTTCAATTCTAATGCAGTCACTGCTCAGCTTTAAAATGCTAAGCGTATCCCTTTTGAGGAAGAAATATTCAATTCAGGTCCTGGAGGGCCAGAGTACAACAGTTCTCTGCCCCAACATTCCAACCAAAGCGTGTTATTAATAGAGGAGTTAAATCAGGTGTGTTTGAGGAATTGCCACACAGTGCTGGACTCTGGACTTGCAAGAGCAGAACTGAATTATGCTGCTATAAGGGATATTCACTTGGGCATAATGGCGGAGCACTACTAATACATTCAGAAAGTCTAGAATGAAAGTTTTCAGCATCACAGGAGGAGGAGGGGGGGGGGGGATGGGTTAGTGGTGGAGAGCAAAAAAAAACCATGAAGGTCACAGCTGAGTCGGCAGTATCATTGCGCAAAGCATCCGTTCTCCCATCATTACTTCTTTATATTCCAAAGAATACACAAATGTGGACAGATACAATGATGTGCAGAATATATGAGGCTTAAAAGTTGCCCAAATTATATGAATTGATGAGTATGAAAGATGGTGCGTAACATATTAGATTACATAGAAGCATCAAAGCATTAAATTCCTCTGAAATGAGCCATTTTCCTCATATTAACAGTATCTGTGCATTATAATATAAAATAACATTTCTTAATACAGGTGATTCTGTGCAACCTCCCATGGAAGAGTCATTGCCAGTAATCTTCCAAATATCGATCAGTCCCCAAGGGCCAAAATCTAATCAAATTTGTACAATGATCTTTAAAATATCTTATACATTTGTAACTGATCTAACAGAAATGATATAATTTAAGTTAAAGTTTAATGTGTTTAAGGGAGGGGATGTTGGTGGTTTTTCAAAATCAGAAAAATTTACTGATCCCAGAGGAAACTGCTTATGCACCAACTGCACAGACACAGAGACACCAATATAATATAAAGTCAAAATAAAAGTACAGTGGACAGTGAGAAAGGATGACACATACTACGGATAAATAAAATGACACAAATAGTGGTTTGGAATAGCACTCCATACGGGGTCCATTACTGCAGATAATAGTGACTTTTTTCTATCCACTTCTGTTGGCTAATCATCATACCTAGTACTGAGAGTGAGGCTAAATATGATGTTGAACTATTGGTGGAATACAACTGGTATCACCAGAAATAATTATCTCTCAACTGTGCAAATTGTTGCATGGTAGCAACATTCAGAAATCTAGACAATAAACTAATTACCACATCAGAACTTCCTTTTGGAGGGGTGTTTGACAGTCTCTCACAGACACACACACACTTCCTTTTGGAGGGGGGGTTGACAGTCACACACACACACGCGCACACGCACACACACAAAATGGTGGCCTTGAGGATGAATGGAGACTGAACCTTAAAATCCTATTCCTTGCATGAGCAGCCCAGTGAAAGCTTTGCTATCACCCTGTAACATCACCCAACGTCTCACACACACACACACACAAGCCTGTCTCTACTCTACTTCTTTCTTACTACGTTCCACCCCCAGTGCACTCTATCCCGTACCTCATCGCTTCCTCCTCTGAGCCTATTCCTCCCCACCGCCCCCTTCCCCTATAACCTCGCTTCCTTCCCATCACTTTTTCTCACCAGTCATTTCCCTCTCATTTGCTTGCTTCCCTGTCCCCATCTCCCAGCCCTCTTATCTGTCTCCTTCCATTCCAGTCTCTTCACCTCCTCCATTTTCTCCGTCTGCCTCATCACCTTTTCCCTTACCAATCATCTCTTCTGCAAGCCACTACCTAAATCCAACTCCCTGCCTAGCTCTGATCCCCAGCCAGTGTGCGAATGTGTGGGATAGACAGAGCCCCAAGGTCATTGTTAGCCTATATTAGGCAAAGAGTAGAAGGAGGAATGGTCATTATCATGTGACCGAATTCCTTATTAACTAATGTCCTGAGGCTGAAGAGGGAGAGAGAGAGCGAGAGAGAGACAGAGAGAGAGAGGGCGAAAGGGGGGTAGAGAGAGAGAGTGGATACAGAGACAAGGGCAAGTGAGGGTGGGGGGGATGGATAGAGAGAGAGAGAGAGATAGAGAGAGGGAAAGAGAGGGATAGAGAGAGAGAGGGATAGAGAGAGAGAGGGAAAGAGAGAGCATGAGAGGGCGAGAGAGTGTCACTACAGTAAAAAAACACTGAAATAGGCAGTTAATAAGAACGCACTGCAGAATGCAGCGAGTGCAATGAGTGCTTTCACACTCACTGTGTGATGTGTGTAGTGGCTGTAAACTCAAACAATACCAGGACAGTCCGTCATTGGCAATATTGCGATTAAAAACACACATAGAGAACAAATGCGTTTTTCATTCACAGTATAGATATACTGAACTGATGCAGATGGACAAACAAACGCACACATCACTTACCTGCAAAACTTAATTGAACTCAATACCAGTGCACACATTAAACACACTTTCTTTGAGAAGACCAGTAAGGCATTCAGAGTCCACTGTGTACAGAAAGAATACGGATCAAGGATGAAACTGGAGTGAGAGACAGTCGGAGACACGGAGTGAGAGAAAGTCTGAGAGAGAGTGAGAGAAAGACAGATGGTCAATAACAGAGAGAAAAAAGAGAGAAAGAAAGAGAGTGTGTGTGTTTGAGAGAGGGAGTGAGTGAGTGAGTGAGTGTGTGTATGTGTGAGAGAGTGAATGTGTCACTGGTTATTGCCGGGGCCTGAATCTAGAATCTCTCATCAGCATTAATTATGCATTTCACCTCCTCAAGACATCAAAGGGGAAATATCACCTGGCACCACACACACACAGACACACACAGACACACACAGACACACAGACACACACAGGAACACACAGGAACACACAGGAACACACCCATCCACACCAATACACATTCATAAAGTCGTGACAGTACAGTAGGTGTGTGTGGTCTCAAAAAAAAAAAAAAGAAATCACAGCTGTGGTCATTGTAGCACATTTCTAACAACGTCTCTGCTACATTTATTCAAAAGATTACTACAAAACGCACATGACACACTCAATGGGAGCACCAGGCCTAAGGACATTAGCATTTGAATGCCACCACTTATGTGCTAGGCTACTCCAGCTTTTCAGAAGCCCAAGTTCTCTTTCAAAGCCCTATGAGCTGACATATGATTGGAATGTAATTTAGGCCAGTTCCCTGATAGTTGCTCTTCAGGATGCCAAGCAATGTATAATCAAGTCTGCATGTTCAGAGGGAGGCAGTGGATTGTATCAGAGCACAATATCCATATCTGTTTCAACAAATGAAGGACTTCCCCCCATATTTATATGATTCCCTGGCAGATTGTTTTAGAGCAGTGGTCCATCCGTAATTCTAGCGGGATCTGGGTAGGCGCAAAAATGTGAACAACGTGATCCTGAGAATCTCATTGACAACCTCCACCTTAGTGCACTTGAGACAATTATAACAAAACAAATTATAAACAAATAAATAAATTTAATTCTAAAAACAAAAAACAAAATTTTCATGAATACAGTGTCATCCACATGACAATGCATTTTATTGTTATGAAAAAATCTTACTGGATGGGTTAAAGGTGCTGGATTTGGTTGTATTTACATAAGATTGATGGTACCCTTTAGTAATATATGTAGCATTCTAGACGTAGATGTGGTTGACCCACCAAGGTGTTTGGTGTCCAAATGTTGCTTTATTACTTAAGGACTGGAACTCCTAAATGTACTCAGTGGACCAAGAGACTACCCAATACAATCCAACCAGCCTTAATGTTTCCGGAAAGAAAATAAAAAACACCAAAAAAACAAAACAAAACACAAAACCTCTCTCAACTTGAAAGCCAATCCAGATGATGTCTGACCCAGCCACAGTTCTAAATCAAAGAAGCATATTTCAGACACTGGAAATGTCTTTTCTGATTGACTGCATCAGATGTAAGCAGAAAACACATACATCTGATTTTTAGCTGAATTATTTCTTTAACATTTAAGTCAGCAATTATCAGTGATCACAGTGATATTTCACAAATGTAAACATAAATATGAATGTCAAATGAACACGAGAGAACATCCTGTCAGCAGTTTGCCTTAAGCAGAAAAAATAGAATCAGCATTGCCCCAGGCATATCCACTCCCAGGCAGGTTCACTTATTATTTCAGCTAGGAATATCAGTCTACTTAACATTTAATATCATGCACATCCACATACTTGGTTTTAATGTAACCAAAGCTCAGAACATTTTAGATGGTTAAGATCCATGATCCTTTGGCAGGTAACCGGATTCCACAAGACATAAGCTTCAAAAAGGCGCTCAATCAGCCTTGATCATTCGTGCATTAGGCCAGGAGAAACACGAAGGGACGTTTGCAGTATCCCTGCAGACCGAACCTCCGCGGAGACTGGCACCCACAGACGGCTGCACATAAACCATCTGGACCCTGCCACCATCAACTGACACCACCATGCAACTGCGTGTGTGTGTGTCTGTGTGAGTGAGAGACTGCGAGAGAGAGAGAGAGAGCGCGAGAGAGAGCGAGAGAGAGCGAGAGAGAGCGAGAGAGTGAGAGCAAGAGAGAGAGAGTGAGAGCAAGAGAGAGAGAGTGAGAGCAAGAGAGTGAGAGCGAGAGAGTGCGAGAGAGTGAGAGCGAGAGAGTGCGAGAGAGTGAGAGTGAGAGATAGCGAGAGAGAGCGAGAGAGTGAGAGAGCGAGAAAGAGCGCGAGAGAGCGAGAGATAAAGAGAGCGAGAGAGAGAGAGTGAGAGCAAGAGAGAACGAGAGAGAACGAGAGAGCGAGAGAGAGAGAGAGCGAGAGAACAAGGAGAGAGCGAGAGAGAGAGAGAGAGAGAGAGCGAGAGAGCGAGAGAGAGAGAGCGACAGAGTGTCCCGAGAAATTCCAATTGTCCTCTGAATAAAATCCCAAGACAGCCTGCTGTCACAAGCTCCACAGCCTGACAGACAGATCTGAGCAAGGGCAGCACTTGTACATAAGCTCTCTCACTCACACACCCCAAATACAGAATGTCATCAACAACACACAGAGATACAAATCATCTTTCACAC
>JBBMFX010000141.1:15180571-15190948 GCA_037832545.1 Rhabdalestes septentrionalis | reverse complement strand
ACACACACACACACACACACACACACACACACACACACACACACACACACACACACACACACACACACACAAATAATCAATGGTGTCTGTAAAGACTATGAATATCATTGTGAGGGCCTGCTTGTCCCACAGAACTGCCCAGCCCTGAAAAATGTATAGGGATTAAATCCCACTGACAGACAAATGAAGCCAGTCGAAGGAAAGGGAATGCTTCGTTTGCACTCAAACAACCAATTACATGAGGATCAGTTTATCCTACAACATGTTTATTCCTGGCCTTGGATGCTGCATTGTGCAGAACTGTACTAGCCTTAGTTATGCTTAATTTGTCATGTGCACAGAATTCAGTGTAGACAAGGAAATGTTTACTGTGTGCATTGGGTGTATTTACCCTCGATATGGAAACAACAGAGGAGCCTGAAACAAAGACACAAGCTCTAATAGTGGCACTTAGACCACTTTAGAGTTCTTTCATGCCACTAGTATCTATCCAATGTATACCTGTATAGTTGAAGAAATGTAATCGCATGACATATGCAGTAACAGTGGGATTTTAGTCTTGGGAGAGACAGATGAAAAAATTATAAGGATCTTATCATTTATAATTATTTACAGCTGTATTACATCTGACTTTTTAAAAATTCCAGATGCATTTACATCTACAACTGGTTGATTGCCATCCTGATATTATAATGTTATAATCCTGATGAAACAATCAGCCATGAAACAACCAGCTGTCATATAAATGATTTGCAAAGTAGAAGACTACCCTCTCCTTTCTCTAATTACATTACAGATGTTTTTATTCCTGATTAACACTATTTATTGTGCTTTTGCTTTGTATCAGTTTAAAACACAATCAGTGGAAGCACATTGGATACCTGGCTAAGTTTTGTGCAGTCAGACAGATTGGGAGTCTCTAGGTGTCTTCTAGAAGAAGGGCACTGGATTCCTCCCTATATTTCTCACATAAGGAACTGGTACATTTATTTACCACCGCACCTGAACTTCAACACGTGGGTCTAGCTTAGGTGTTAGCACCAAGATTCACCAGGGATCTTTAGGTTCTTAGGTTTTTGCCGGTTAGACTCCATGGACGATGACTACAAATTCTGGGAAGAGAATTGTGCTCGCAATGCATCAGAATCTACACGGCTGAGATACAGTAGAATATCTAAGCGTCCTACCAAGTCTGAGCCATTGAAGTACAAGCACATTTATACCTTCAAGGTCTTTAGTCAGCCATCACAACAACCATCTGACCATGTGATAATGTCTTCTGCCAGTAAATATTATGAGATAATGGACCACGTCATATGGAAAAAAAAATGGCTACTGTACTATACGGTTGCAAAATGCTTAGCTGCGTTCCTTCGTTATTCTCTGGTCACTGGACCAGAGAGAGTTCTCCCGCCTGTCAGTAAGCCAGCAAACACTGCAGCCTGACAGCCAAGTCAAACACATCCCTGCTCGACGTCTAGTTGTGTATGTGCTGGAAAGAGGTTAAGGGAAGCCTGGAAAAGGAATGGCAGGTTTTTACTATTCTAACAGCTGGTTGTTTGCACTGAACGCACTTTGATAACAACACATCAGCCGTTTAAAACTGATAGCTGTGCCTGATGGAGGCTACAGCTTGTGGTGGTACTTCTGCAAGACGAAGGTGACAAAAAGGTTTCAATGCCATGTTTCTCTAACAGCAAATCTCTCAACTATGCTCACTTCTCCAGAGTAAGGTGGGCTGCACCCTCCTTTTAGGGAGCAGAATCCCCTAACAGTTACAACAAAATGACAATATAACAACAATAGAGACCTCCACTAAAAATGCGTGCCCCACGTTCTTGCCTTAAATAGCACTGCTCCTCTATGGAATCACAACTGGCAAGATGACAGTTTTCAACATTTACCAAAAAATAGAAAAAAAAACAATTTTTTCTTACATTAGTCATACGCCTTGCAATTTTGCAACAAAGGCACATGGATTACCTTGTCATAGACCGCAGGCTTGTTCCCTTTATCTATTTCCTTTTCTCTCTTCCTCTCTTCCTTCTTCTTCTCTCTCTCCTTCTGTTAGAAGCAGCATGGAAAAATAAAGGATGTCAGAGTTAGTTGCTCTTAGACTTTTATCAAAACCACAGTCAAGCCCCCAACAGACACACACCTCAAGATAAAACAGGTTGAAAATGCTGTAGTTTTCACAGGTGTCTGTGGGGGATCGTAGGACACACTCAGATAAAAACCAAGTTAATCTCAGACTAAATTAACTTGCCCGAGCTTTACATTTACGGCATTTAGCTGACGCCCTTATCCAGAGCGACGTACAACAGTGCTCAAGTAATCCACAACAGTAGCAAGGACCTGTAGAGCAAGATTTAAGTCAATATCCGCCAATCGCCTAAGGTACTGTAGCTGAGTACACCTGATCAACACCGTCACTGATACCTAACTAGACCTGATCAACACCGTCACTGGTACCTAACTACACCTGATCAACACTTCTCACTGATAACTATCTACACCTGATCAACACTTCTCACTGATAACTAACTACAACAACAATAATCTTGACACAAGACAACACCTGTAAAATAAGGTAAGAAAGGTAAGAAAGCTTTGACAGCTTGAGTGTAGGAGTGTTCCACAAATTCAAAGTTTCTTCAGACGGTCATTAAAATCTGCGTTTCTAATGGGAGTTAAACGGGCACATAAGTAGGCCTGTCCAGCCGAGGCAGAGTAATTATGACAAACAGAAAGCTTATAAAAAGGTCCCGCGTGCCTGTTGAGCTCCAGGCCTCCCGCCTGCCTCTCCTTCTCCTTGACTCAATCGATGCCTTAAGCAAAAAGCCAAACACTGAAACCCTGAGTAAGTGACCAGGTCAGGTGTGAAAGCAAGCACTGGCAGGTTGTTTTTCTGAAAAGAGGGGATGCTGTGATTATGAGAAAGAGAGGGAGAGGAGCAGGAACGGGGCGCAGCAGGAGAGGTGGGTATCAGCCGCTTGGAGCTTTTTTACCAGCGCATCAATTGCTCCATTTCCCCTCTGCATGCTGACAAAGCCGTGCTATCGATTTCCTCCAAGACCGGCCGGCACGTCCCACCCTCAACCCCGCTAGACCTGGATACACACTACACCGACAAACACACACACTCCATTTTACAAACACACAAAGATTACGTTATGATGAGACCTGAAGTGTCTCCTCAAAGCTGTGTTTAGGAGTGTGTAGATGTGACCCGGTGAATCTAGCTCTAACATTGACTCAAAGATTCCCCAACTCACTTCCTGTTACACAAGGATACAAAACACCACAGGTTCCTCAACCTTGTTCCTGGAGCATTCAACTCAGAAAGGCCTCATTAATTAGCTGATTAGTTGTGCCAGGTGTGTTATAGCAGGGGGTACTTCATGACCAGTGTTCAGAAACACTTCATTATACAAGCTGTAGCCCAATCTTACTCTTGATTGTACCCTTAAGGCTAATGTATGCTAGTTTGGAAGCTTGATTGGGGCAGACAGCATTGATGGAGTAAGAGGGAAAACAAACCCGATCCAGAGTAACTGACAATCTTCTGAAACTTTCCATATGAGCTTTACTTTCCCTCCAAAAAAAAAAAAAAAGGTAGTGATTATGTCTATTTCTGCTTTAGCTTTTTTGTGATATGTGGTTTAATTTCCATTAATTAGGTCAAAAGGACAGGGGAGAGACTGGTGCATCTCAAGACCTAAAATTTCAGTACTATATTATACTTAGTAAATATCCCTGATAAAGGCCCTTTAATGCAGTAAAATACATTCTTGGGTATAAGATGAGTATATAATACAATGTTCTTTACAGGTATGTTGTCCTTTTTAAACAATTATTAACCTTAATTGACATACTAGATGACTTGACTACTGCCTCTTAAAATCACTTCACTTTTCATTAGTGAACAATGTAATATACAAGGATTTCATATAAAACAGCAGCAGCCCTGCTCCTTTCTTTCTGTATTGATCATGTTTCTGTTTAAAACCAGAAGCAATGTGACCATTTATAAAGCCCCTAGTGTTATTTCCCTAATCATTTCATTGCAAACCAGTGTAATTTAAGCTGGTCACAACCCATGGGGAAAGAAAAAGTAAAGTTTTACATGGTAACATGTTTAGATGAAGGTTGATCAGATTATAATGAGCAGAAACAGAGGCACTACACATAGGACAGTTTGTGCCACTGACAACTGGGTGTCAATGCTGCAGGCTGAGGATAATATCTGTTTTCACACCACTGCTCAGCAGAGGAAAGACTAAAGCACAAGAAATGTGACCAAATCAGGCTTATTTTAACAGACACCTGATTCGAATTTAAATCTAAATTTAAAAATTGGCACATTGTGGTCACAAATTTCTAAAATACATGTTGAGGAACAGCAGTGGACCGGCTAGCTTGTTTCCAGACAGCTTTGGTGACCCCTAAGTTACCAGCCTGCAAGGATTATGTGAAGAATTCACTGGTGCCTGCAAATTCTTTATCTTATGAATGCAGCACATGTACCGCTACCTTGGGCTGTCTCAGGCTTACTATAGGCGAGTCCCTTTACTGGTGACTTTGTAGGAATTCAACACCTACTGCGCTTCATATCACCTCTGGCGGCCAGCAGGAACAAAGCAGAGCTCTAGTCATTCATCCGACTGTAGTAGTGAGTACTGCCAGGGCTGTCAATCAAACTAAATAAGTAAAGACATCCTGGACTCCTCAAGGTCACCGCCCATATGGGCAGGGTAATTATATTTCTGTCCATGTAACATGTCGATGCATGACTTTATAGTTATTATAGGGGTGTGAATCTTTGAGCCAACATCAAATCAATTCGCTTCACCTTTCATTGGTATTCGATTTCCTTGATTTTTGTGAATTAGGAAAGATTTGGTCGGTTGATATAGCGATTTGAGCTTCTTCATGCATTAAACGTCTCTGAATACAAGACTCTTGATAAAGGAATCAGCTCTTATCAGAAAAGGAATGGACACTGTGGTGGAAATTACCGTATCAGACACATGCTAGGCTTAAAATATAAAGTAATGGGTACTTGTGCACCAAATAAATCTGAAGACTGATTAATAACAAGACAGAGAGAGATGGCATGTAAAAAAAAATATCAATATTTTCCATCTAATATATTAGTTAATCAAAGTGATTTGGCCACAAAAGTCTCTTCGAAAGGAAGCATTTTCATCTATGGAGCACAAAATGTAGTCACTGGTCCTCAGAAATAGGCCCATTATTTGGTTAACTTTCAAAATTCTTCCAATCTCTGACAGTAATGATCCTCTGAAAGCGCCTCCTTTGCTCTAAATAGCGAGAGTGAACTCTGTTAAGCTGTGTTTAATCCTCAGGATATCCTGCTTCAAAAACACACCGTTCTAAATAAATCTTTGTTTGGGTTTATGACAGCTTCTCCTCCATTCTTCATCTCAATGGTTTGAAGGTTTCTACGTGAGAGGTGAGTGAAGTAAAGTACACCAAGGTGAATTTTTCTACCAGGTGGCAGTGGATGCTGAGGTTTGACGAAAATATTGCATGTAAATATGACTTGTATTTGCTTAAAAAAAGGTTTGGTCAAGAACTCAATATTTCTTTTATAATACAGATTCTGTTGCTTTTGTGAAAAAAAAAAAAAAGATCAAGCTTCAGTAAATGAGCCACTATTTTATTAGTAAGTGATCTAGTGGAACCTCTGGCTATGGTGATAAAAAATGAATACATATGACTGCGTGTGGGTATCATTAAAAACAAATGAATGTTATTTTAAGGGTTTTTATTTGTAACTCAGTATCAATAAAGAAAGATCATGACATCTTCCCTAGCTAGCTCAGATTCTGAAGTGGGGGTATTCAGACTTTGCCAGCTGCTAGTGCTATTGACATGCTCATGGCATTTCGTTTCGACAGCCAATGATCATTCTACATTCTGAAACAAGAATTCTTCCTGAATAATACAATGAATTAAGCTCTGACATTTGGTACTGAGCAACTAATATCATTTGGCTGATACCATAAATATATTGAACACTGATAACTAGCCTCAAGTCACATTCATTCACCAAGACATATAAACAGGGACACAACACACCACACATCACATGGCATGCACTGCACACAGCACTCCACACAGTACCTCCAGTTTGTTTTTCTCAGCTGCTTGTGAAGGAGAGGATGCCGAGGGCAAAGCGGCATCAGAAGACTTCTGCAGAGAGCCAAGAAGGAGACAAAGAGAGAGGAGGCGGCAGGGGGCATGGGGGCAATGAGAATGTGTGGGAGAAAAGAGGAGAAGGAGATGTAATAGAGAGAAAGAGGGAAAAGAACAGAAGAAGCGCAAGCAGCAGAAGAGAAATTGAAATTAATGTGCAGCAGGGAAAGAAATTCAGTACAAACCTTTACCCTCTCAGGAAACAGACTGGATTTGAAATAAACACATTTGGCCAATAAAGGAAGCAGATGATTCTTGTACATAAGAGCCTTTCCTCTGCATTCTTTTGTTCTTCTAAAAGTCAGTTTTGGAGTCACTGATATGTCCATTAAATAAACACTGGGTTCCACTTAGTTACTACTCAAAAAGTTTAGTAATAAACACCTTTAAATCATTCAACACACAAATAAAATAGGGCAGTTAATGAAGAGGTACCAAATATTGTTTTGAATGGAAATGCTACTGTTGGTTTGCATGTGTAGTTTTAGGACCTTCCAGCATCGTGTGATCCGGCAGCCTAAAATGGGCCGAAAACCGGGAGAAAATACATAAAATATCAAAAACAATTATTCACGCTTTTGCAAAAACAACTCCAGTGAGAGGTTCCCTAGGAAACCAGATGTTGCATTTCTCTGAAACACCCTTTTAGACACATTTACTTTTAAAAGTGCAGGAGCTACAACCAGATGCAACTTGTATGCCTCTCTCTCCCCCATTCCTGACTGTGTCTCTTTCATTCTCTGGTGGCTGTTTGTTTGGGGTGTTCTGCAGTGTTCTAGGGCCAGATAGATGGCTTGCTCCTTTCACAGAGTCCCACAAAGGGCCTTTCTTCGGGGTGTGGGGGAACAGAGAGGCAGGGGAAGGAGTACGGCTAAACTGGAGGAGAGCCGAGCATCTCCCTACACCTCCACCCGGTCACCCAGGTGACAGAGCAGTCCTTCGACAAAGAAGCTTGAATAGAGCAGGGAATTGAAAGCAGAGACAGTCCAGGAGGAAGACAAATCGGGAAAGGCAGTCAGTCACAGAAAAGCGAAGACAGTAAAAGATGCCGAGACTAAATGGTCGAGGCAAAGAAAGCTAAGGCGGGGGCAGGGAGCGGAGAAAGGGGAGAAGAAAGAGCTCTGTAGGGAAAGGAAGGGACAGAAAGAAAGATGACCCCTTCTTCTTTGTCTCAATAGCGAAGTGCTGCTGTCAGCAGCGTGGGTCCACTGAGACGGAGTAAAATAAGCAGGTCCATTATGGCCCAGGTTAGTGCGGAGCTGTCCAGACTGGGCCATTACCTGCTGATGGATCCCCTTCATAATCCTGCTTTATTGGGTTCGCTTCATGCGCTACACAACGACGCGCACAGGCACAGATTCATTAAAAAGCCGATAACCAATATTCTGCAAGACTCCTCCCTTTTCTCCCCTCTACACTTTTAATAAGTCCTGCGTCCAGGGAAATAAGCAGGAAACTGCAGGCCTGAAAAGATGGAGGTTGCCAGTCAATATGCCGGGACAGTTATCGTCTGAGAGAGTGGAAGCATATCTCCGTCTCCATCTTAATGCAATCTGCAAGGCAGTGAAAGCATAAGGTAATTGGGCCCCCATCTTCTTAAGAGAGCAAAGTATGGCTGTGCAAGGGCCAGCGGGGTCTGCCTTTCTTCTAGGAGAGTAAAGGCCTCAGCACACTTTCAAAGTCCACACAAAGCCAAAGCCACCTTCTAAAGTTTACAAGCTTGCAAACTCTTTCATTTCTCTCAGTCAAGCCTCTTTTGTAATGGCCAATCATGAGCTGTTCTGCGCAGTGTGACTGTCTCTAGAGTTTGCCCAGCAAAGCCTCCACATGACGTCTGCAGGAGTTCATTTTCTCTGGAATTATATCACATTGTTTGCCAAAGCCAAGCAAATGTAGTTGGTGCTGTCAGTATCTAAAGGTCTTAATAAAGAGTAGCTCAGTTAGCAATGCAAGGCCAAATAAGAGATAATAGGAGCCTCTAGCAATCAGTAAGAAATCATGCATTTTATTTGTCATATACAGGGTTGTACATATTCTGGGACAAAGAAATCCTCTGCAAATACAAAATTGTCAGAATTTCTTAATACTGATTAAAGGCATCTCCTTTGGGTGATAAAGTATTTTCCTTTTCATTTACAAATGTGTGATTAGTGTAGGTGTCCCCTTTTTCACTAATTTAAACAAAAGTGTAAATAACTTTATGATCATTATAGTGGAGATCGAATTACAGCACCGGGACATAAAACAATGAATATGAAATGCCCTTCACATTAACTGACAAGCTAATAAAAAACAAATTTTGGAGAACTGTGGTGTAACTATAGCTGACGACGCTTCTAAGAAGTCTAGGAAAGCTATGTAAACTTTCCTTGATAACTTCAAATTATAAACCATTAGAATTCAAACGTTATTCTTTATTCTGTAACGTTTTCTGTATCTTCAGCTATTTAGTGCAGGGCTTCTAAAGCTTTATGCAAATGATCAGTGAGGCAGGGTGGCAATAACTATTCAGAAAAGATGTTCTGCACTGATCTTGGCTCCTTTTAAAAATGTGTTCGATTGCATATAAATGTGCAGACATAGGGAAAGCTGATGAGTGTTGTCAAAGAGAACTCCGTGTTTAAATACTGAAATCCAGATGGCAGCCACAGGGTGAACTCTTCAAAGAAGGACTAATGACTTCTAGTAACTAAATAAAACCTGGGGGGTTTTATATATATTTAAATAAATTTATATATATAATTTTTTATTAAAAAGAATCATTTTGTGTTTAAATCTCTTGGTTCATTTGATGCTTTACTGGGAAACATTATGGTTAAGGTCTGGAATAACCAAATGGAAAAAAATATCACATCACAATTGTTTTCTCTGTGGTTCATCACAAGGTATAGCTTAGTTCTCTCTTCCAGTAATTAGGACTGCACAAGCTGGATTAGAAGCCTACTGTGTCATCTTAACCACCAGCATAATTAGGAAGTGACCGAAGAATCAACCGAACATGTTTTAATCGCAATGGGTGGGATTGTTTTCTTAAGAGAAACAGTCCCTTCAGGTCCTTTGAAATTTCCATATAAACCTGACCGAACAGGAGCGGGTTTCTGTCAGACAGTAAACTGCACTGTGCCAGGAACTGCTCTGCAAGGGAAAATATACACTGACATGCCAATGACATGCTTCAGACAAATCATTGAATGTCTTCTGCTAGGTTCAGATCTTCGCATACTTTAATCTAGAAAAGGTGCATGAGCTTGGTGCTGATACAACACAAGGAGTAAAATAGTACGGTTTCTATTTATGGCCTAAACTGAAGGTCTAGTTCTAATAGTTTTGACACTCCTAGGCTCTAAATAAAAATCAAGGCTTGTCAGAACACAGTGTCTTCTGATTTATATTAATTAAATTCACCAAAAGCCTAGCACATTTGGTTCTTGTTGCTCAGATCTAATCCATACGCTTCCCCATTTTTCCTGCTTCCAACACATCAACCTCAAGAACTGACTGCTCACTTTGTATCTAATACATCCCACCCCTTAATGGATTCCACTGTAATGAGATTATCAAGGTCACTTCACCTGTCAGTGGTTCCAATGTAGTCGATGATGGGTGTATGTACCTCATGCAGATTTGTACACATGTGCAAAACCTCTCGGCAGTCTTTACCCTTTTAGAAGAATCTATTTAGAATTAATTTTTAATTCCTTCAATACCAGCAGAAAATTGATGAAAAAGCAAAAAGGAAAAAAATAATGCTTTGCAAACTTCAAAACTAAACATGGAAGTGGGGGGTGACAGCCAATATCCTGGGACATTTGTTTTCTGAGACTGTGCATTGCTGCACGCTTCATACACAATCATTCAAATGGCAACGAAGCAGCCGGGAGAGAACATGACATCACTGCAGTGACTTACGATAAGGCTTTTAATATAAAACACCATTTATTACCCGACAAAGTAAGACAACATTTATTCCCCATTGCACAGCACACACAGCTCTATTTATACTGATGTACTGGAGGTTGAAGAGAGGTTGAATGAAGGAGAGAGAGGGGAGAGAGAGAGAGAGAGAGAGAGAGAGAGAGAGAGAGAGAGGGAGAGAGAGAGAGGGGGGAGAGAGAGAGAAAGAGAGAGAGAGAGAGAGAGAGAAAAAAAGAGAGA
>JBBMFX010000141.1:15132024-15152024 GCA_037832545.1 Rhabdalestes septentrionalis | reverse complement strand
TAACCTATTAAGCAGATTGATGAATGAAGAAGTACAGTGTATTAAACAGGCAGGTCAAAGGGGAAAGGATCAGAATTTTTTGGCTGTGCTCCTGGGTAGCATTTTGGACCTGAAATAAACATAAATCCCATTTACTGATGAAAATACATGAGCAATGCTATATAGTAGTAGAAGTATATTTAACTGTCAGCAAAAATATTTTACGAAGCAAGTTTGTTGATGAGGGCCTGATACTAAGTTGCAATCATATTTGATTGGCCTATAATTTAACTGCTTATTTTCTCTCTGAAAATCAAGAATACATACAATCAGCTATGCCCTGTTCATTTTTATTTTCATATGTATATTTACTTGTAACCAAACAATGAAAAGTAAGAAATCTTTTGACTAATAAAAGGGAAAGCAAGTTTTTATCAGATTTTCACTGAAAAAAGAACTTGAGATTAGCTGGGGTGCTGAAGGACATGACTTCCATTAACATGTTGTGTCTTCCTTTTAATGACATGTTTTACTTGACAGTGAGCCAGCCAAAATAAAGCAGCTGAAAGTAATATGATTATGAGATAAAATATATTGTTTTGATACAACAAAGGTAGTTTCTAGACATTATAGTGTTTTGCAAAATACTTGAAAGTGTTCTAACTAAAACGTATTTTGCCTGTCTTACTCTCTTCAATAAAATTATGCTACACTCTCAGGAAAAACCTTATTCTTTATGAGGTACTGGTTAGGTGATAACCTGAATCTAGTCTTATTTAATGAGGAAAAGTACAAAAGACCACTGAGATAATCAACACAATAATTTCTTTGATTATTCAAATTCTGTAATTATTATTTTTTCTTATTTTCATGTTTTGTCATTTCCTTTAAAATTATGCCTTAAAGGAAAAGGTTTTTATATGGAAATCAGGAGGAATATTGTTAACATCATTCTTAATTAAGCAAAACTGTTCGTCCATTACATCCATTAACCTTTCTGGAAAATAAAGTTCTCAAAAAGGGTTAAAAAACATTTTATAAGAAAGCTTCATACAATTTTACATCCTGGTGCAAAATGTGTGCTCTGCATTTTAAGACTCACCAGTGTGGTTTTATGCAGAAAAAATGCCTGGGTCACTTTTTCTAAACATTTGATCTGGGCAGCCTGGAGTCATTAAAGCCCATTTAGATCCACATTTTTGCACTTACTTTCCTGTGTTTATCTTTTCACTTAACAAGTGCTCAGGAGACCCACACATTAAAAGCGGTTCTCTTTTGACAGGGTTTGTGCAAGTGGAAATATTTGTGATAAAAATGACACTTGATCACCAAACTCTTGATCTCTCTTTGCAGTCCCACTTTGAAAGATGAGAAGTGCAACACACTATAACCTTGACAAAATAAGAATGCTCACACATACTGCAACATCCACTGATGAGCTTAATCACATGTAAAGCTACATAATATATTTTTGTTCATTGTATCCCTGGAATGTAATGTAAAACCATCCATTTTATGGATTCATATATTCTGCCACTTCAAAAGGCTTGCATGACAAAAATGCCATTTAATAACAGCTTGCTATTAAAGCAAAGATTATGACTTGTTTACTTATTATAAATCTATAAGATGTTAGATATTCTATATGATATATGACCGAAGACATATTTCACTTACTATTTTAACATTTAATTTTTGGAAAGACCCACAAATTTCCTTGTATACCAAAGTCAAATTCCTTTCTCTGTGACACAGCACACTTTGCTCCCCAATTGTAACCCCTCCCACATTATCTGAACACTCTCTCTGCAGTCCCTCTATGATGGATCTGTGCTTGCAGAGGTTCGGTGTCCTGCTCGTGGTGCCAATGAGAGACAGACGGCTCACTGCTTGAATTAAAGACCAGATTTATTGCCCAAATTCCCACTCCCATCTCCACATGGAAAGTCTCATCCCTTTCTCCCGGCACCATGTGGACTCACTCTGGATCTGATAGAGGACTTGACACCCATGACAGCGGAAGCTGGTCCTCCCCGCTCCTGATGGTGTGTCCGTGCTCTCGAGTGCAGGCGCATCCTGTCGCCTGTTTTATTTGGGGGAGGCTGGACGGGCAGCCCCACTTCCCTTTCCCATCCTGAGCGCTGCACCCCAGCTGGGACCTGTTTACTTCACAGAGATGGATGGATTCATCCCACCAGCTACTGGTCATTACACACACACACCCGTCCCCATTCCCCTGAGTGTCATTGACTCAGGCAGAGAAGAGGCCTTCACTTCTCTGTCTCCGTCACTGTGGATTAGAGCCCTCCTCACTGCCACTATGTCGAAACCACCATGCCTGAGTCAGAAAAGAGGTGCAGAAAGACAAAACAATAGTTTCATGGCATGTTACTATGTTCTTCTTCCAATGGGGAAATGCACAGAGAGTAACAGTAAGGAAATAACTGGAATAACCAAGTTTAACTTAAGATAAATTGTATGTCTTTATATGTTTAAATGCAAAGCAACACCATACAATAATCAATTGGTCTTTCCCAAAGAACCTGTAGGTGAATGATTAAAACTAAAAAATTTTAAAAAATTTTATGTTTTAGATAAAATGGAGATATAAGCCAAGAACATTTTACTATAAAAAATTTAAAAACAAATAACACAGCATGTTTTTGCCCAATTGTCTCTATAAGCAACAAAAAACTCCAAACCCCACCAGGAGAAAGTTCTGATGGAGAGCATACAGCCAACTTTGACATGTAGAGCAAAATCAAAACGACTGTTTTACAGTTTTCTGACTTTGTCACATCCGGATGACAGTAGTCACATATAGCAGTGATATGATCATTGATGACTGACTGGTAAGACTGACACAATTTATTAAATGTCACATATCTCTCCACTCTCTCCCAATTAATGAATTGTTGATAATGCACCAAATCAAATGAGAAATAAACCTTTTTACTCAATAGTGAAAGAAAGATTGGTTTCAGAATCAAATACACACATTAGATGCTCACATTCTACTTTGTCCTGTTTTTGGTCGGATTATTATTTTTTTAGGAGGGGGGTTGACTTGTTTTATCCCAATGTAGGTATTTCCCCTTCCACTTGTTAGGTCTTTCCCCTTCACATGATCCTTCCAACACACACTTCCTCCCAGTCACAATAAAAACAGTCACTATATGTCTTAACTGACCTGAATGCAACATTACTGGACAGCTCAACACACTTAGAGGAGAATGTTATACACCATATAATAGACATAAAACACAGATGGATTCGATCAAGGATTCAGAGCCGCAAAATCAGCCAAAACAGCTTATATCCTCCATCTCAAATGAGTAACTCAATAAAATTCTGGTTCTATTTGGACCATTTTGGTTGGTCCATTTTTCATGTCAATATGCCTTGGCTACAGCTTTTTGCTACAGCAATAATGTGATATAGTCCACTTCAGTTGGACTTTTACCTTGTCATTAAAAAAAAAAGCAGTAGATATTTTGAGAGTTTTTTAAAAGAACACAGTTTTGGTTCAAAAATTCTCCTCCGTGCCTCTTGCTTTCACATAGATATAGGAAAGTCCACCAGCAACTCC
Organism: Rhabdalestes septentrionalis; assembly: GCA_037832545.1. Taxonomy (NCBI): domain Eukaryota; kingdom Metazoa; phylum Chordata; class Actinopteri; order Characiformes; family Alestidae; genus Rhabdalestes; species Rhabdalestes septentrionalis. The sequence goes on along the minus strand of JBBMFX010000141.1, from coordinate 15,148,456 downwards.
TGATTTCATTTAGTGATAGATGGATAGACAGATAGGCAGACAGACAGACACACAGATAGATAGATCGACATTCTTCTCCATTGAGCGATTATACTGATCTAACTGCTGAAAATAAGTGTAGAGAATCTAAGTATTTAGGTCCGATGTTTTATAACTGGCTTTGTGTATCTTCAAAGTTTCAAACCTGAAGTGTGTTGACCCTGTAACAAGTTCAGAGTTGCCTGCAGTGGACTGTGCACAGCAACTACAATACACAAACAGCACAGTACTCTCCTCGTACACACATGCACTGAGGATGAAAATGCAGGCAGGAAGACTGCCTGAGCTGTTGATAAAGAAAACATACAGAATAGGAACAAATCACCCTATGGATTATCATGACTTGCTCAAATTCAGCTGTGTTAAATTTTACCTGCACACTCTTTACCTGCAAAAAAACACTTTACCTGCAAAAATGTTCTGGAGCCCTGCCAACCACAATCACTATTTGGGGGATAAAAACATGGTTTCAAGAAGTATCACCACCTGTTTAAACTATACCTATGATTAGACTGATGGTTTAGTGAAACAATATGCTAATCATGCTAATTATCTGCATAGAAAATGTTCTACACTACTTGGTCAAATGTGTATATTATTACAGACTGTGCGGTGAAGCTGGTTATTAATGTAAAAACAGGAGAGTAGTGATAGAAGAGAACAAAAGGGGGAAGATGGGTAGAGAAAAGGGGTTTACATAAGGAAGCATAGGAAATGTCAACAAGCAAAGATATTAATCATAATTATACAACATGTGGCAATTTTTTCTTGGTTTTATTACATTCTAAGGTTTTTTATATCAATTTTCTGAATGCATAAACAGTTTTACATAAACACTGTATTCATAATTGCATTCCTGCAAAACAAGGCAATTATTCCTCATTAAAGCTCTGACTACAAAACAATATATACAAACAGTGCAGCTGAAGCAGATCATTAGTTCCCTTTGGTAGGGCCATAGCCCATGCCAAGCAACAGCAGACACTACAATCTGTCATCGCACAGTGCCTTCAACAGGTAGACTGTTTTTGTGTTTATTCATTTGGCCTTGTGCCTCTTGCCCTCGTCCCAATTATGCAGTCTACTACACCATAACAAACAGATCCTCCAGCTCAAACGTACAACACAGAAACATAGGCACAGACTGGCTGGTGCCTCCACTGGCCTCAGGGGCCTCACCTCGCACTTAATGATCCGCTCTGATGGACAGAGGCTGTGGGCCAGGGCTTAGTGTCTCCTCTGACAATTCAGCTCCACTTCAACAGCAACATACACCGGCTCAGCTGACTCACCTTGGAACTTTACAACTGGACAACACAAACACACTCCGCTTTCCAGTATTCCTTCCATTCATTTATAAAACAAGTGCTGGTGGGCTGTAATAATGCAATGCATTAAAAAAAATTACATATCTAATCGAAAAATGATGTTTTATTTTATAAAATGGAAAAGAATTCCAAACACTGACTGCTCTACTCTGAAGGCAAACTGACGGAAAGGCACAACATTTCCGGAGTGCTTTCGTAGCATTATAGGCTTCAGCTCTCTGAGAGGTCAAAGGCTATCTCAGATTGAGTTAATGGTACAAGAAAAAGAAAACACCCACATAGGGGGTGGGTAGATCTGATAGCTAAGGAGAGGAATCAGCAACAAAACACACAAGGGATTAGGCCTTCAGCGACAGTCATGAACTAATCTGGGCTGCATGCCTGAAGCTAGGGATGCACTGATGTTGGACCGATATCTGATATATTTAATTGTACATATCTGCTAATGTACACATTTCTGAAACCTCTTCCACAGAACAATAAATCCATCAAATACTGTTTTGAACAATCAGTTAAGAATATGATGGGCTTCTGCCACTGATCATTGTTAAACAAGCACATTGTTTGGAAAGGAGAGAGAAAGAGAAAGTGGGTGAGGGGTTTCTGGGATGTACAACTGAGGAGTGGATGGTGATGTCTCACAGAGATTAGTGACTTTCATGCTTAAACACACCTGATTCAACTCATCGGTTAATTGCTATGGTGGGTTTGTTTGAGAGGGGGGTTTTAACAAACTGAGCTCTCACCCTTCGGTAGTGGAGTTGTACACAGCTGGTTTTTGTTATTGTGAGTGTGTTTGAATTTAAAATAGTTTTATGCATTTGTTATGGTTAAGATTTCAATCAGACACAAACACACCATATTTGTTTAATTAGTTGTTTTCAGTCTTCAACTGACCAGTTTTATGAAATGCGCTTCTACTTGACTGGAGTGAAACTCAGGAATACATCAGCCTTTTAGAATATGATGAGTCCTTGTCTTTGTTTAAGTGACACTGTCCTATAGTGGACATGTGATTGTGTATCCTACTCTAAGCCATGCACAGATATTCTTATTGTTTTCGTGCTTTCATTTCTTTTGAATAGGCCTTACTTGGATCTGTGACAGCAAGTTTGTTTTTGAGAAGAATGATGAAACTGTGATAGTCTCTTTTTTTAGCCAGCTGACATTCAGTGGTTAATTTTTTTTCAGCAGAGGACGGCAGAATATGCATCTATGGACAAACGCGTACAGAGGAGACAGCTACCACTCAGAATTTGGGCAAACAGAAGCAGCTTAACCTCACCGAACTTGGGCCATAAATTGAGTGAGGCAGACAGTGAGAGTCAAATTGACAGCAGCAGCTCGGCCGGGGCAGGAAGCTGGAGTCATGCACTGCCGTGGGTCTTGTGGGATTGTGGAAAATCATTCCTTTCCCATCCCACACAGAATCTGAGAAGCTGAGAGGCCTTGGCCTTTGATATTTGATCAGACGGGACATGTTCTGCTTGGAGGTGAGTCTCTGCATTCAAAACAAAACATAAAAGAGAGAAAACAATGTTTTTCTTAACCATAGCACATCTGTTGACATATAGGATATACTGACATGATTCATTGAGGGTCATAAATATCAGCCCATCGGTGAAGCATAAGCATTTATCTTATTCTTTTTTGTTTATTGGAGCTAGCACTTATTTTGTCAGGAGAAGACTCTACAGTGGGCGAGAGGGAGAGTAATGTTCTGTTTAGCAAGATAATGGTCGGAGGCAGCACGGCATCACTCAACCCAGTAAACAGTGTCACTTCCTAACACTGCACAGATGCCCCTCCACTTGCTTACTGGGGAAACACACTCAGCCATCAAGTGTCAACAAGACCCACGACAGCAGCATAACTGCCACCAATAGGCCTTTCCCTGCCGAGGACATGGACGGAGGTGGGGGGAGATGAGGCTTGGCTGGCGGCCCGCTCTTTTATTGGCCTTAATTGAGCAAACTTTTAGTAAGACATTCCAAAAAACAATAAAGCAGTCAATTTACTGGCAATTAAAATGGCCTCACGTTGGGAAGTCGTGCTTGCTTACAACAACTGCCTGTCCCTCTGACAGGCTGATGATTGATTACCCAGCCCGGGTCGTCTTTATAACGCGATAAGCCAAATTAAACCCTTGACTGCGGGGGCCCATCTGAGGTCTGGCTGGGCAAATTAAATCTCCGACACTGCTGCCTCTCTCTTCCGCTCATTCTCTCTTATTTCCCTCTCTCCCACCCTCCTCCCTTCCATCTATACATGCACGTCATACCAATAGGCACTGTCTTACTCAGAAAAACAATCTGGGGGGGGGGAGGCAAACAAAACACGACGTAAATGGCCTCAATCTCTCCAGCAGCTCTCTCGGGAGCAGCAGCCCAGGTGAGGCAGCAGCAGCCTCAGAGCCGAGGACATTAAGCCATATTAAATGTACTAAAGACTTAATGAAGTTCAGGCAAGCACTGGCACTGTTGACTTTATTAGTTTACACCAGATTAATGGGGATAATCATTTAAGTGATGGAGATGGATTACCCTCTCCAAGCTGCTCTTTGGCTCAGGATCTCTCAGCCACAGCACTCGGCATGACAGGCTGAGCGAGGGATCCAGCACTCAGCAAGGACTGCAGCAAATGAGAAAAGTTAGACATCATGAAAGCATTTACTCTGCCTCACCAGTGATCCAGACAGAGGATAGACTGGGAACAGTTATCATACCTGTACTGTTCTTTTTAACCATACATATCACATATTTCATTAAAATGTTGATGGTCAAATATGATCAGATATTTTTTAAGTAATGGTAAAAACTAAATGTTAGATTTATAAATAAAAACATTATCATTTTTATTACATATGCTATTTGAGGACGTGTGTGGGAGTGCTTCTACGCAACAAGCCCCAGTTTAAGAAGAGAAAAAAAAGTACACTGAAAGTAATTGCCATTTCTAAACCATGGCACCACTTCTTACATTTTAGAGTGGACTAGTATTTGTGTTATATCTTTAATTATCTTTAATTATGCTTTGCATGAGCTTAGATTATGTCTGAAATGCTGAATTCTGCTTGTGCATTTAGATTCTTTCCACTGTGTAAATATACATGTGTAGATGCATGCTGCCTCCCCATAAAATAAGATCTACAAGCAAGAATCTCAGACAGGATATTGAGTGTCTGACAACAATAAAAATGTCAGATGAGCTCTTTCTTGTTTAGCCCCTCTCTCTCTCTCTACCTCCCTCTCTCTCTCAAACACACACACACACACACTCACACACACACAAACCAAGCAAAATACAGAGAGATGTAGAAATGTAAATAGGTAGAGAGCGAGAGAGAGAGATAGAGAGTCTCATGCCAGACTCTGTCCACAAGAAGGTTTAATTATTGCCTCTTGTTGCCCTCCCCACTTTAAGATGGAGAGATAGATCTCACTGTCAAAGCCTATGACAAATGGAGATCGAGTACAGCTCCTGGCACACAAATAAACCATACAATTTATACTACACTATACTATAATCACCCAACGCTTCTTTTCTACTGGGGGAAAGGAAGGGTAATGTAGCAGCCAGAAAGCTAATACATCATACATTTGGGTAATTTAAACCAATATGAACACAATTCTACATAATAACCTCTAAATAGACTACTTATATGAACACATAAATATCTTTAATGTTTGATGTTAAATAGAAACTAATGGCAAAAGTCATTTGTCTGGTTTGAGGAAATAATACAGTGCATGAACAATAATAACTATGTTTACACGTGCTTAAAAACGTAAACTTAAAAATAGAGCTTGCTTGTTTTTCAATATATAGAATCAGAATCAGAAAACTTTATTGATACCGGCAGAACCTGATTACACTGGGAATTTTCCCAGTGTTGAATATTGTATATACATTCTGGTGAAACTGGGGGTCTCCTGTCACTTTACTGGGATTAAAGAGTTTACCTGTAAAAAGGGACAAAGTATATCCTTTCCTGTTTACTATTTCATTCAAATCAGTTATTGAGACATTTTGCTACTTTCTTCCTGTTGCACTGGAGAGAAGTTCCATATGATACAGCCTGGAGTGTGTTATGAGATGTAAAGTCAGTTTAATAACATGATCCTCAGGTTCACTTTGCATTCAGCATTTCATGACACTCAAAACGCAACATATCTCTCCATAATATGTCAGTAGGACTGACATAATTAAAGCTTTCTTCGGGCATCACTTTCTCACATGACCGTGAAATGCATAGGCCTTTCTCATCCCCAGGATCCAATATTAATGTGAAATAAGTACCAAATGCATTCAGAACCCATATTTGGCTGCCTAATATAATGGAAAGCTGATAAAATTGTACATATAAATAATTGATAAGATGCATAACAAAATGTATAGAGACTAATGAAGTCACCACCAGATTAAATTCATAGCATTACAAAAACCATTTGCATATAAATTGGGATATGAATCAATGGTCTTATTCATTTCTATTAGATTTTATGATACATTGCTTTGTTATTCTGGTGTTGAGTATGAAGTATAGCTCAATGCAAATCAGTTATCTAAGCCCACCAGTGTAAACACGCCCTCTAGTGGCAAAAATATAAAAGAAGAAAATTATCTTCCTGTGGGTCATAGCCCATTTAAAAGAATTGCATACAGCTTCAAACCTATATTGGGATATTGGAAACATGAGTGGAATATAAACCACATGTTCAATTTATGATAATACTGCCAAGAAGTACTTTGCCCCAATTTAAAGATGACTTCTCCTTTAAGAGAATATTTCAAAATCACACATTAGTGCACACTCTCAAAGCAGACGCATTAGTCAAAGTCAAAGTCAAAGTCAGATTTATTGTCAATTTCTCCACATATACTAGACATACAGAGGAACTAATAGTCTCAATGCCCTCAGCGTTGAACAACATATATGACAACACCTAACATTTCTAACATTACCTAATGTATCTTAAGGACATATATAACATATATAATGGTAAAAGAAGACAGGATCACAGGACAAGGATCACAAGACAAAGACAACACAAGACTGTCTCAGCAGCAAATGTACTCCATTAGTGTCTTAAAAGACAATACATCATGTTATTAATCACACACTGTTTTAAAAACAATGCAACATACAACTTATGCCAAATATATTTAGCAAGTGATAAATTATTACACAAAATAGATTACACAAAGAATTACAATGATGAAAACTGTCTGATCTCTTTTTCGGTTTTCTTCACGCCCTGTGTGTCTTGGTGAATGGTCAGTGGCAGGGGTGCTGATGTGGTATGACCAAGTAGGAGAGGAGCAAATCAGACAGCTGGCAGGCAGAGTGTGTGACAGACCATTACCGCAGACAGGCCCATAACTCACCCCGATAAGAGCTGCTGCTGACACGGCCTCAGCCAGGCCTCAGAGAACGAGAGTCAGAGAGCAAGAAAGTGTGTGTGTGTGTATGGGTGGGTGTGTGCGTGTGTGTGTCTGTGTGAGTGTGTTTGTGTGTTTGAGCATGAACCCACACAGCTAGTACAGCAATGCCAGTTATCCCCTATGTTGACAACTTAAGCACTGTGCCTGTGTGGTTCTTTGCCCCCGCTTCAGTCCTTCACTTGCTGCATCGTAGCCTCCCTCTTACATTCTTTGTAAGACTTTTCCTTTTCTAAACTAGATTTCTCAGCCTTTCTAGCTTTATATCAATTTTCACACAATAACTGAAACCAATCATACGGGTAAGCATTGCAATGTAATTGATAATTTTTCAGAAGAAACTTAGCAAGTTTTTTAGCTTTATTGTTGCTGTTAAAAGAAAAATGCTGTAACATACCTCACTTGTTTAGTGGAAGAGTGTCATGATGCAAGTGGGAAGCCTCATTTTTGGATCGTTTTTACAAATTTTTCACCTGTGTTTCAGCTTATGAAGTTCTTGATAAATTGCCCCCAAAAAGTGTAGCTCAGATCATAGTTCTAAGCAGGTTGAGACAGTGTGCAGACCTGTCCCTCTGGGTGCTGTGCACCACTTTCACAATGCCTGGGGTCAGTTAGCAGTGATAACAGAGGGCCAGAGGTCAGGGCCCCACAGTGGATCTCCTTACGCACAGACAGCTGCTGGAAAGCAGCTCAAAAGTCTCTGCTCTCACCGCGAACACACTTCTTTGACAAAACATAACGGGTGTGTTTACTAACACACTAAAGTCATGGTTACAAACAGATATAAATTACATTCTGTTAGATTACAGATTACATTCTAATCGAACTGTCCACACACATTCATTTGAGACGTGACCTCAAAAGTGTTACATGAAGGTACGATTTTGAGAATGTTTTGTGAATATGCGGTGAAAACATCTCATCTTCTTTGAAGGTCTTCTAAAAGAGCTAATGAGTACTACTATGAGAAAGGTAATTGTGATAAAAAAAAGTGTTTCTAGTTCAGCATTCTTACTCTTCATGTGGTTTGTGAAAATATAGACAGCACTGATATTTACAAATTACTCCTTAGTAACATGGTGACCACAGATGAGATTCCTCCGTTTTTATGATGTCTCACAATGACCGATGCTAATCAGCACATCTGCTTCAGAAATGGTGGGTGAATACAGGTCAGTTGTGTTGGTAGTATTCTACTGTAAATGTTATCAAGTACAATTAACATGTTGCAATATTTTTTTCTCTATCACATCACCTATGCTCATATTATGGTTTAATCAGTCTCACATAAAATTGTATCCATCATTTATAGTACTAAACAAGCACAAACAGTCACTCCATATGTTGTTGTGATATTTGCATCAGTAGCTCTGATGTGATATATGGGCACTTTTTATGTGTTTTAACCAAAAGTCCCACAATTTACAAAAACTAAAAGAATAGACATAAACCGAGAAGTACATGCTAAGCAACACATATCCAAAAAAGCAAACGTGCCCAGTCTTTAACATCTCCTTAAATGTGTAAAGTAATAGGAAAATATTAACAGTAAGTATTTCATTTCAAGTTCAAGAATATATATCTATGTTTACGCTTCCATGCTTAGTAATAAGATTCATGCCACGTTTATTTATCTTAATTATGTTTCTTGTTCAGTCTACGTCATTGTCTTATTAGGCTAAATCTGAACAAGAATTCTTATTATAGATCATTTTTACTATAAAATTTATTATCCCATTTACACAGTGTAATCATTTATATTAACGCATTATTTCTAGTTGTGTGAATGAACTTCAAGCCTCTGTTCAATTTATCATTGTTCTCCGAATTATTATACTCATTTTGTTATTCTGTTTTCTCTTCAATTCTGTCACTTTCGCGTGCTGTCGTCACCAGGAATTCCCAGTGATGTCACTGTAAATGTAAGAGGAGCTGATTTCTGATTGGTTGTACTTATAACACATGCAGGAAGAAAGCAGTAACTCCACCCAGAAAAAGACTCCGTTTATTTTGATTGGCCGAGAGACAATGCATATGAAACATTTGTGCTGAAAGAGCTGATTCCATTCCACGGTTGAGGGTGTCCTTTCTCGAATTCTCCAAGTTATGCCAGCGGCTCCTCTGTTGAAGCATACACTGTGGGTCAAAGAATCTCAATCAAAGAGCAACGATGTTGCTCGTATTTGCCCTTTCAATAAAGAATTGTTGTTTTTGGCTAGGCTGAAATGTCTGAGAATATCTATTTTTTAAATGTGAAGAATCGGCTCATGTTCTCATCTGCTCTTCTAGATGAGAGAAGTTTCAGATAAAATATGTTTCAGAGGTTTCTTCCGAAAGCCTCTACTCTTCTGCGAAGACTTTACACTAGGTGTTGGAACATTGCTGTGAAGACTTGATCGTATTCAGCCACAAAAGATCAAGTTGGATTATTATTATGCTTTCCAGCTCAATAAAAAAGTATTCAACGGTGCTCCCACCCTCCAGATGATGCAGTTTTCCCGATCCACCTCTAGCCAGTGCTGGGCAATGTGTATGATGATCTCATGTACAGCTGCTCCAGAAGGTCCCAAACTATTCTCCATGCTTTTCTACTTTTGTACATATACCTACCAGTCAAACGTTTTTGTGGTTTTCTACATTTGCACATTACTCTTTAGTTAAAATGCTCTCAGTATTGTTTGCTGGCAAATCAATTTATTGTAGGTTCACCATACGTACCTTAATTAGGCAGAAAATGGCATTTTTGTCATTCATCAATACTGACCAACAAAACGATACCTAATAGAATCACAAGAGAAGTGTTAGATCTTTAGCAAGCTGTCCAGTGAAAAGTTAACTAGAGCAAGCCAGACGTGCCTGTTATATGTATATGTGTCTGTTATTATATAAAGTGTAATAAAATAACTTTTATTTATTTTATGTATATTATACCATCCTGTCGTATATAGCCTTATTCTATTTTTGCTGCTCTTACATTTTGTACTGTCCACTTTCTGCCGTAAAGACGGAAATTGGGACCAATATACGATTATATCATCTTATATTATACATCTCAGTTACTCACAATCCAAAATAAAAAAATAGCATAACATCAGATAAGACGAACGCAGATACCTCGTTGGTGCAGAAATTCCACGCAGACCACAAAAGTTGGGGGGGTTCTTCTGTATCGTGATATGTAAGATAACAGATCTTCCACTAGATGGCGGTAGAAGTCCAGGTACGCAGGGCTCGTCGCTCAACTCGCTGGAAGACTCCAATAACCTTCTGGCCACGCGATGGCAGTCTCGACATCTGACCAGAATAGAGTCACAGTTCAGTCTCTGGGAAGGTACAATGAAGTGTAAACCTAAGGGTGTGCTGATACTATTCATCGGTAATTTAATCATTTAAAAACTGGTATTTTAGACGCGTGCCAGTTGTTTAAATATCTAACAGGATAATAAACTGAATTATGTTTATAAGACAAGAGACCGACAGATACGACAAGAGACCATGTCTATAGTTTCAATATTTTTTATTACCAAAAATATTTTACAGCATATTTTTCGAGTTTTTCTTTTCATTTCTTATCTTTATTGTTTTACATAGTCAAATATATCTACATGCATGCAAATATATACACACGTATAATGTTTATATATCATTTCTTTAATCAGTAGCTCGATAGCTATGCTGTCTGAGGGAATACCATTGGAAGGAATGCGTTATTCCCTCAGCAGTCACGTGATTAGTCTTAGATTAGTTAAACACGCGCTCTGATCTCTGTTACATATTGGGCAATAAAGCTGCACTATCAATATAGATTGGGGATATAATAAAATAAACACACTCACACATGCATCAAAATCCGCTCACCCCTTCAAACCTGGGTGCACAGTCAGAATGAGAAATCTTTATTGAATCCGGAGGTAACTGCACACGACTGCACATGGCTGCACAGACACACAGAGACACAGAGAACACTATAAAATATAGTTAGTAAAATCAAAAGTCATTTCAGGACTCTTCTTTTATTTCAACTTATCTCAGGATCGTCGTAACTGTGTGCTGTGCTGTGTTCACGCGTGACAAAATGGTCGCTTTAACTTTCACTATTCTTCTTCTTCTTCTTCTTCTTCTTCTTCTTCTTATTGTTATTATTATTACTATAATTATTATTATTATTATTATTATTATTATTATTAGTAGTAGTAGTAGTAGTAGTAGTAGTAGTAGTAGTAGTAGTATTGTTGTTATTGTTACTGTTGTTATTACTTATAGGCTCGCTTCAACTGTAGTCCAACTATTCTGCCGGCGCAAGTATTTGATTGACGTGCCGTAGATGAGGTCTAAACTAAATCGTCCTTACATTCAGAATTGTTGTTTCACAGTTACAAAATGAACGAGATTTTGATTATTAGGTCAATAAATATCAGCTGTTAACTGTCATCTTATAGTTTTAGTTGTTCTGTATGAATATAATATTAGCTGTAAACAAAAAGGCATTGTATTATTACAAAACCTTAATTAAAAATAAAGTAATTAATTTGAACTGTTCTCAGAGGGACGGGCCAGTCCAAGCAGAAGTGATTTAAGGTGAACTAGGAGAGGACTGAATTGTTCTGAAGTGGAACATAAAGTGTATATGTTGACTGTGGGTTATAATTATGGGAGCTGGTTTCTTTTATGCCAGAACTAATAACTTAATGACTGTCCTGTGTTTGTTATATTCAGCTTCAATTGGACAGTGCACATGGGCTGCTTAATGATCAGTGTCGCCTGTCTTAAGGGTAGATATGAGACACTGGCCAAGATAAAGAGGGCTGATTAGACTAATAGGAGACCGTGCTTGGCATATCTACAACATTTAACTTCGTGACTGCAAGTCAATTGGTAGACCTGGGCACAACAGCTAGCGCCCCCTGCTGGGAGCGACTTACCATCACGCTGAGCAATTGGAAAGAAGACCAATGTTTCACTTCAGTGTGTTTAAGATAAGCAGTATTAATCTCCTGCAGAACAAATACGAGCTTGGCATTGCAAAAATAAATTAATGAGTGAGAGAAAGAGAGAGGGAACGTGTGTTTTCCAAGAGAATACATGAAGAATACTAACAAATGTGCATTATTGTTCTTTATGCATTGAGCAAGAAACGTTAAATAGTGTATAAAATAAGAACATAGTTTATAACTATGTAAATTGGCAGCAGTGTGTAATCGGTAAAAACACCGTATGACATTAGAATAAATACGAATAGATATGGTGAAATTTAACAAGGATTATTGCTGTAATATATTCGTTGGAACAATACATGTGATTTCTGGGTGTACCCCAGTTTGTCTAATCATTTCTTATAATATATACATTTCACCAGCATTTATAAAAATGTACTGATTTCATAAATTAGAGGGTAATAAATAATAACAGTAATTTATTGTTTATTTGTTTTTTTCTAATATTGGTGCTTTGTGTGAATTTAAGCTTGTTGTCCATATAAATAAGCTATAAAGACATTTCAAAGTAAATAAGACTTTAGCAAAGTACTGTATTTGCAAATAATGATATAACAATAGAAATAGGGAGGCATAGCACATTATACTGACAGACATTTACATGAATTAATTTACAAATTATTCAATTAATCGTGGTCCATAAATGTATATGTGACTCCCAGACTTCCCTTCGTTTTAAGAGCTTTCACGTTCACAACACAGGTAGGACCCTGAGCGGCTGCCCTCTTCAGGTGCAGCTGCTTTGAAAATATAAAACTGACCTTATTTGTAATATGTTAATACAACTAATATATATTATATATAGTTTTACCTGTAAGCTATTCAAATATGTGCCAAATTTTTATCCATGAAAAAATGACAGGTGATTTAATTAAATGTGTGTGTATAAACAAAAATGGTGTTTTGTTTTCGATGTAAAACAAATCTAGCCAGCTTTGGATTGTTGTGTTTCTCTCTTTTCTCACACTCGTGCACACACAAACATACAGTTAAAAAGTTGAACGCACTCACACACACACACGCCCGCGCGCGCGCATACGCCGCTTGTAGGTTGAATAAACCTCTTTCTCCTTTAAATCTTGGACATTTTGACAGGTCACATTAAGATCTGCCTGCTCAGCATGAACACATCATAAAACTGGACAGGCAATTTCTGTTTTCACCAAATAGCCAGGCTAACTCGTTCTGCATCTTTGATTTTAATACACTAGACAAGCAGCTTAGCAGCAAGGGAGGGGAAAAATATCTGGCCTAGGTATATTTTTCGAGTTATGCCTCTCAGTTCCCCCAGATCCATTTTTCCGTTTGAATTATCAACTAGAATTTGATTAATATGTAAATTTGAGGCAGAAAGAGTCTCGCATAATTTTTTCTATGCGGACCAGTAATTAATCAACAGTTAAAGAAAATTAATACATATATCAATTTTGTCAGGGACACGCTTAGCTCAATCGTCCGTAAAATTGAAGTTTGAAGTATTAAGGGGCTACACAGGAGCGCTATAACTAAAACTTTCAAATCCCACCTATTTAGTGATCAATCAAGCTTTCCCCTTAGGTTAATCTAGTTAATATTTCACTTCAAATCATACACTCTTGTGACATGGAGTCTTGCAGTCGATGAAAAGTTGTTTTTTTATGTTAACGACATTGATATTTCAAGTTTCCAATGGCTTCCTTTCCCAGTGTTTTAACCAAAAGATTAAAGCTGGGACCTGCACCGCCCATACACTGAACATGAGCTTGTATGTTCATGAGCATGGCGTTCACTGTGAAACATCTGTCTGCCTGTCTGTCTCTCTGTCTGTCTGAATGTCTGTCTATGCACTGTGAAGCAGGCTTACATTTCATTTTTAAATAAGATAAAGGATATCGTGAGAAAGTCCTTTCAATCCTTACAATTAGGCAGGAGAGGCGAGGAGAAAGGGAGGGTGTACAGACCCCATTGTTTCAGCAGGGACTCATGCATCAAACTTCAATTTTCCGGGCGATTGAATTAGTGATTTTTTTCTCTCACTCTCTTGAGCTGAAATACACTTAAGACTTGGGGATTAATTACCACGTTCTGCTCTTTCGGGTTGTAGTATTACTTATCTTTGCCACGTTTGACAACACCTCATAAAATAAGGAACTGGTCCTGACATATCAGCTCACTGTATTCTCTCCTACAACTCTTTAGCCTAGCCTACGAGCGTAGCAGCATGGAGGGAAGAGGCCAGCCCTGGTCTGAATTAGGGTATCAGACAGCTATTCTATAAGTTCACAATCTTCTTATAAGAAGACTGCCTGACAATAGCAAAGAAATCAGATGAAATATCTTAAATATATAGTAAGTAGATATAGCTAATATGCATAAAACGACCTGCCTGAGAGTGTAATGATATTTACTGATGCATGTACACTAGCGAGTTTCTAAAGCAAAATAATACTAATCAGCAGTGTGTATGTAGAAAAAATAAATACTGTGTGAGTATGTGTGGGAGTAAACAAACATAGCGATGTGCATAACAGAACGGTAAAGGATCGTGCTGATAATTAAAGGCTGGCTAATTAAAGCACAGGCTGTAGTTATCAGAATGATCTCTGATGTCTCTGTCATTCTCTGATGCCTTTTCGATGTTGCAACATCGCATTATCATTTCTCTACGAACCACATAATCGTGATGAGAAAATCCTTCTGCTTTTGGAATATTTGTGCTCTCCACGCCTTTAAACCAACATAAAACGTCCCAGCTCCACAGCAACTAGTGAAATTCCAAAAATATCTTTGACAATAATTCAAACATCACTGTAGAATTAAAGTCTGCCATTATATTGAGAATAATGCTAATAAGTTCAGTCAAAAAACGATAATAATAATAAAAACAACAACAACAACAACAATAATAATATTTATTATTGGTGTAATGTAATTATTATTGTTATAACAATAATAATAATAATAATAATAATAATTATTATTATTATTATTATTATTATTATTATTGTTATTATTATTGTTGTTATAACAATAATAATTACATTACACCATTGCTGTCGCCACTGATATTAAACGTATATAGTTTTAATTATATCTTCTTATTTATCAATACGAATTTACAGTACAATAAAGAAGTCCCAAAATTGTAGCCTGTGTAAAATTACGTAAAATATTTGCCAAAATGAAGTGACACTCCCGTTTAGTATTAAAAACAGGTCACTTGAACCACCGCTTTAAAATGTTGCCAAAAAAAGAGAGAACGTGATAGAAAGCCTTTCACACAAACACATAAAGGCAGAAGGCAACCTCTTAACAAAAAAGCGAGTCCGTTTCATTGTAATTCATGGACTTGTTTAAAACAGCCGAGAGAGAAAAGGAAGAAAAGAGGGAACATTAATGGGCCCAGATGCCCTCGCACGAGGAGAAGAGAGGGGTCTATGTATGCATTAGTGCCTTTTGTGAAAAAAAAAAACTGAGCGAAACACTTCGAAGGGAGGCCTGAGTCGATCCATCAAATTGTCTGAAATTGTGAGGAAAATTCAGAAACCATATGGCCCCGGACGCTTGTGTCCTTTGAGCGCGCCTGTCTCCGTATTGAGAGCCGCAGGAGGCGCACTGAGGCCCAGTGGAGCCTGGCGCGGGAGGGAAGGCTGATCATTTGTCCCCGCGTTTCACGCTTCACTCCAAAAATGACAGCGAAAAGCCCGTCACATGCACGCGCAAAGTGGCCCAAAACTGCACTTTTTCAGTCACTTATATATGCCCACATTCAGCCAACCAGATTTCAGTTTCTCACATAAATCTATTCAATATGGGCTTTAGAAGAAAAAAACACGCGTCCCAATGGCTAAGGTTACGCCTGTCTACAAAATGAAAAGAGAAAAGGAGGCGAGGATGAAAGGCTCGGGTTGTTAAGAGTGAAAAAGTCCACTTTTGTATTTAAGGAAAAAGAAAAGAAAGAAAGAGTGAAAGAAAGCAAAGGCGACATATTTCAATCAGGGCGGGCAGCTGATGGCAATAGTAAAGCTCGATCAAAGAGCCCTCAAAATTAAGCATTTACTAAAATCTAATATTTACCAAAACCTGAGGAACTGTGTCGAAATAAAACTAGCAAAGTGAGAAAAAATGTTGAGAAAGAGAATTTTTATTTTTCTTTACATACATTACACTTTGTACACTGGGTTTAAATGGTGTCTTGTTTTTTTATAAGGCACTTACAGGCATACAAACCATAAGAAAATTTTTCAAAACGTGACCGTCTAAGATTAAACCGTTTTTAATCTGTCTTTTTTCACGAGATAACGTCAGTATGAAATGCTGTAATAAAACGTATCAAACGTCGAGTGTGTGTTTCAGTCCTACACGCCTCACACGGACACACAAATACGTGAAGACTTTATAGTCTGGGAGTATTCAACATATCAGAACGGCAGTCACTTTAACCAAAAAATAAAAATAAAAATAAATTCAAATAAAATTACAAATAAAATAGAACATGCATTATAAATTCTTCAAAACGCGGATTCTTTATGGCCTAATGGGCAATCATATTTGTAAAGTGTGTGTGATTGTGTTTGTGGCTGTGTGTGTGTGTGTGTGTGTGTGTGTGTGTGTGTGTGTGTGTGTGTGTGTGTGTGTGTGTGTGTGTGT
>JBBMFX010000141.1:15101567-15116816 GCA_037832545.1 Rhabdalestes septentrionalis | reverse complement strand
CACACACACACACACACACACACACACACACACATACACACACTCACACACAATCCTCACATCCAACTTTCAATTAACTAACCAGCCAGGGAGGAAGCAGAGAACTGTGAAAAGTGTGAAATGGAGCAACACAGGGGGAAAAGCTGGAACGAAGCTGCTGAAAGTCAATGCGGAAGAGGAAGACAATAGAGTATAAGAGAGAGTGAATTTGGAAGACGTACGACTCGGTGGCCTGCCACATACAGCAGATGTTGCTGCCTATTGAGCTGTTAATTTAACGGGAGTTTATTGAATAGTAATTAGGAGGAGCTCGCTTACCATCATAGAGAGAGGTCCTACCCTGCAAGCAAAACTCATCAGCCTTCTATCTTCTCTGATTTTCCTCTTCTCCTTCACCTCCTGCTCACCTTTCCTCTAGTCTTCTGCTACCCATGCAACACCTGTAATAGACAGAGAAAATGAAATATGTTTCAATTTGTCTAGAAACAGCTAAATGCACCAAACTGTTCTTGGGAAAGAAATGTACATTCTAATACATAATACATTTATATGCCTGCTTTTGTAGATAATCATGGCTCTGGTAAAATAATCAATTCAGAATGTTGCTCAAAAATATTTTGGCGGCCCTGTAATAACAAAGGTTATTATTTCCTAATGTTGTGGAGCCTTTTCAATGTACAGGTTGTCAGAGTGAGGGGGTGTTGAGGAAAATCAATGTTTAATCAGCAGCGAGCTGTTTGCCTGTATGGCACAGGGAGCAAAAAAAAACCCATCCAGAATCAAGGTGGATTTAGTGCTATAATTATCTCAGTGTTGGCGATCAGTCAGTCACTCATCTACTCAGTACTTCAATATGCCAAACACTGCTGGATCACAGCAAAGCCTAAGAGCCTTCCACGATGCTCAAATCTTCTGAAGGTTCTCTCTGAAGCCTCTTGGCACTTTTCTGGTGGGAACCAAAAAAGAGCAGCACTTGGGCATTTTGGCTTGTGAGAGGAGAAGGGGGTTAGGGCTGTGTTTCACAAACACTGCTGCCATTCTCTTCCATCAGTGAAAGAATGGACTGCCTGTGGGTGTTTTCTGCTCCGGCACCTGGTCTCTCTAGTCAGGCTAATATGGACACTGCCAGCTTCATGCGCTGAAATACACACAAACATATGCTGCCTTTGTGATGGAGATGAGCAGCGGGCCTCTCCTTTCACTGCGCGGCCAATAGCGGACCCCTGCAGAGGAGCGGAGGTCAAGTGGGAGCCATTGTGATTGGCGGGCTCCAAGGGGAGGTCTTGAGGATGTGTGAATTAGGCTCATCAGTGTGAGGTCGCGTGTGTCTGAAAGAGTGTGTTTGACCCCTCGTGTGTCTCCCACCCCTGACAGCTTCATCAAGGCCAAAGCATATGAATAAAAACCTCAACAGTCATGAATTTTAACACCCCCAAGGGCCAAAGAGGCATTCTCTTAGGTTAACAAAACTAAACCCAATGAACTGTTCATGTCATTTGTCAAACACCCATGTCATTTCTCAGCCATATCCACTGGCTATTAACCCCAGCATGGAATATGAGACTAATAATGGACAATTTGCCAATTTTGGTTTTGTTGTAAAGAGATATTTGATCAAATATTTGCTTGCAAAAGAGTACACTTGAAGATTTTGAGAAAGTAAGCAACATATTTAAAGGCTGCTTATTGACCACACTAGGTCTGAATGATTTTGGGGTATATGTGAAATAGTGATTTTTCTGACGAATGTCATGATAGGGATTCAAATGTAATTATTTTTTTATAACTAAAGCTTCAGGCGTTTTTCTTGAATGCTGAATGTGAACCAGACTTTGAATGTGTGCATTATTACATCAAATTTTCCAACTTAAAACTTGCTAAGAATAATAACTAATGGTGGATTTCATACCCATTGAAGCTGTGATAAAAATTACTCTTTCAAATGAGAATTTTTATGAATTCTTCTGCCGTAGTCCACAGTATATTGGATCAAGCAGAAGCACATAGAATCTCTGTAATTTGGTTTCATGTGCATATATAATTATTTGCTAATATCTATTGAAGTAGGTCACTTAAAATGTGTGACAGGACATGACATTTAAATATATCTTGGATACTAGGGCAGGTGTGAATCATTCTAATATTCATATATTGGTTCCTTATGTTGCCATTTGTTTCAGTGTTTATTATCAGAGAGTTCAATGTTGAGGCTTGTTGATTTAATTTAGCAATTTGGCATCTTATGTTCATCTCCACCTTAAATTAAATCTTATTTTTAGTCCTCCAATGGGACAACATTAGGTTCTGCTGGATCTATTACAGTGGAACGGAAAATGCAGCAAGATGATGGCAATGAATCTATGACACTAAGGTTTAAATGGAATAAGAATGATAAGCTAATGATAAACCTTAAATTAAAATATGTCATTAACCAATGAACATAGACTTCTGTCTCATTGCTGCTACGCAGGCATGAAAAAAATCAGTTCCACCCATTGTTCTCCTTATCTGACTGAACAGTCATGTAATATCAGCATCTTAAAAGGATGTGAAAAACAGTAAAAAAACGGGAATGATGTTGGTTAACAAGTAACATTATAAAACAAAACAAGCAAAAGTGCATTTAAATATGAAATTTAAAAAGAACTCTTTACAAGAATGGCACTGAAAACAAGTATGAGGATGTTCATTTGACAAACGCTTTAGAGACTGCTCTGCTGAATACTATACTTCCATTTATAACCAAGCTCTCTCATCAGTCAGAAAGCAGAAAATAAAGAAAGAGAATCGCTACATAAGAGTCACGACTTCTGAGGAGGCCATTACAGCCAGAGCATTGATTTTAAATAAAACACTGAACGTCTGCTGCTACTTGGAGCACATTTCAAAATGCCACATTTCTGGCCTGTCAAGGCACTGCTGGCTTAGAGCTGTTTAGCCTGCACCACACTGCAAAGCCCAAATCACTGCTTTAATATCGCATCACTCTCCCATTGATTTCATGTTAGTTAGCCAGTCTTCCTCTTTTTCTTGAATCAATTTGAAAATAAAAGAAAACCCGAGGCAAAGGGAGCCATAAAAGGTTGCAACCTTTGATCTCAGAATAATTGAAAGAAAAGGTCAATGCTTACTGGCACAATCAGACATTTGCTTTTCCATTGAATGCTATAATAATTACTTATTTCCAAAGATCATCAGTGTACTGCAATGAGGGAATAATCATGAAACATTGTGAAGTGGTAACAAACAGGTAGTATCATATGTTGGATTTGCCTGCATATTTCTTCAAGATGTCTTGCATGTATTTATGTTGTGCAAGTATATAATTCATATACAGCCTTTATTCAAAGTGGATACAAGATCACATATTAGATTTCTCACTTATGCCATGCTCTTGACTGCCTTGATCCCTACTACTGTCCTCTTGAGTATAATTAGATTGCTGTGGACTGTCTGGCATGCAGGAATAGATGTAATTAAAATATCCTTTACCCATGTTAAATACATGCCAAAAGAAACATATAAAGTTCTGCATGTCTTTTGGAGCATTTACAAACTGCCAAACCTCAGGTGAACTCTGATATAGAGCAGGATTTACTTTAAGATTAAGCAGCTCAATTAGCCCAAATAATCACGTATGCAGCTGAGCAACTGATAAATGGAACTCAGCTGAAAAGTGACATTGAGCTGATGCAGTTAAATGTCAGTTGAGTGTTAAGTGTCTTTTAGCTGTAAGAGGCCTTTCCTCTGCATCGCTGGGGAGCTGAAAAAAAGTGCCCTGGCCTCTTCCTTTCACACCTGAACTGCTTGTAATGAATCACTGGCCAACACAATATCCACTCCCTTGAAAGAGGGAGAGAGGCCCTTGAGCTTTAAAGCAGCATCCATCTGCACATAAGTCTCCTCCTGCCACCTCAACTGCAGCGAGTAAAACAAATGCAACGGGTCATCACTGCCAGTCGTGCTTTAAGGGCTCAACGAGAAACGACTCCGCATTCCCTTCCTCCCTCTACCCAGTGGGCATAGCGCAATTTCAATCCTTCTGTTCTGCCCTCTTTAACTCTACCTGGCATTCTTTCTTTCTTTTGTGCACCCTCTCTCTTCTTCTCTCTCTTTTTCTTTCTCTCTCTCTCCCTCTCTCCATCACTTTCTCTCTATACCTCTCTCTCTATCTCTCTCTCCCTCTCTCTCTCACACACACTCCTTTTTCCCCCTCTCTCTCTTTTTCTGCAGTGGAGCCCAAGCAAGAAATCACTCCCATTCAGCCAAGGACACAAACTCACATCATACGCAAGCACACACACACACACACACACACACGCACACACACAGGCATGCTCTCAATATAAATATCTCCAACGCTCTGGATAGCTCTGAGATTTATTCTGCTGCCAAGCCAGCAGAAAATTGACTTGTTTCATGGAGGCAGGCTATTGACACACTACCATTGGGAGAGCTAGAGAGAGAGAGTGAGAAAGAGAGTGAGAGAGAAAGAGCCAAACCAAGACCAGCTCCCCTCCATTACAGGATAATGTAATCAGCAGTGTGGGAAATAGCTATGAGTAAAATGGTACAGCTGACATTTATATAAGAGGATATTGATGACATAAGCTGAGGAGGCAGGCATCCTCCCCTCTGCTCCTGTGGATTGATAAAGAAGCTCATTTAGCCAGTATATCATTCTTTCCCCAGACGAGCAGGGGAAACTGCTGGGCCCCAAGCGAGGCATGATGGCAGGGGTAGACAGGGATAGACAGCAGATAAATAGGCTCGGATCCCAGTCTAACCTTTTCAGGCAAAAGCAGGCAGGCCTACAAAAAATAGAAGGAAAAAAGCAGAACCTTATCTCTGCTAGTTCTCAGGGGCGATGGATTACATGGGTGATGTACAACGAGGGACCCTGATACACTCTAATCCTAATAGCTTTTAGCTTGAGTATTACGAAAGGATGGTGTGAAGCAGAGAAAAATCTAGATCTGAAGCAAGCTCTTGCTGTCTTTCCTCTTTTTCCTCTAGCCCAGTCTGAAAGAGGAGCTGGGAGCCCAGGGAAGGGGGAGAAAGATGGTGAGGTGAGCATGAATTTCTGCTTGTATCAGCATTTGCTCAGGCACGAGGAGAGAAGAGAGGGAATATAATTTAGTCTGGGCTCAGCTCAAGGCCCATGTCAACCCTAAACAAGCATCCTGGATGATCATTTGCGAGGCAGAATGCTCATCCCATCTAATTACACACACCAAGTCTGTGGAGAATTGCAATAGTCGACATCAGACATTTTAAAAGCTTACACACGGTATATTAGTAGACAGAAAATTCTAATGGGCAAAGCGCTAATTTACTGTATCTCTCTTTTTAAAGTTCTTTTAGTGGTGCTGTTTTTGCTGTTCCTCTGTATCCGCTAGATCACATGAGTCTTTGGTAAGCTTGAAGTCGTGTTCAATAGCAGGCCATGAAAAATGTCCGAGGAGCTCCACAGTATGTGGTCTCAGAACTGCACCATGTTAAACTTATGACCAGAGAACACACTCTACTTACTGAACCACACAAAGCGTCTGATGTCTCTCTCTCACTGGACACAGCTGGACCCCTCGCACCTGCATAGCAGCTCTAATGTGAGTGCGACCATGTGTTGAAAATGTTAAATGAGAGACAGCATTAAAATACATAAAAAATCAGCAGAATTTCCAGTTTCAATGACATTTTTACATCCAATCAAAATGTAATGTAAAACATTTGGAAAAAATCAGTTTCGTTTTAATACAATGGAACCAGAAATGAAATAAGTTCATGTTATTATCATTGATCCTATTGCTACTTCTGGTGTATACTTATTTAAGCCTTCTATATATATTTATGTTTTGCAGCCCTAATTGGAGGTCATAAAGTCTCAAATGTCTCAAAGCTAGATGTAATCAAATTAGTTTCCCTCCACTCAGAAGGGCCAGACCATGGTGAAAAGGAAATGTGTCATTTGCTCTCCTGCATCACTTATTACTTGTTCTCTACTGAATAAATCATGTATGCTTCTTGCTACAGAATTACATTCATGTTCTTATAAATGTACTGATTGAAACATCATTGAAAATTGAAAATAAAAAGCAATAATAATAACAGCAGTAATATCAATAATAAAAGTGGTTTTTTTCACAGGACACTAAATCATGGGCTGATATTTTGCTATTATTGATGCAACTTTCCAAAACTAATCCAATCTCCCAGTAAAACTTTGGTTTATGTAGTGTTATATAGAATTACTGGCTTCTTTTGTATGCAAAAGACTATAAAAATGAATTTAATCATAACACTTTGTGAATCCTCTCTTTGCCAAGATAATAACACCTCTTGATTTGAAAGTCAAATGAAGTGTGACAACATTCCTCAACAAAAAATTTCTCCAGATGGACTTTCTTTCTTCAGCTCGTCCCCCAGGTTTCTATTTGGTTTAGGAACCACAAGGACTTTGACAGTCAATGCAAAAACTTGATTTTACAGCCAACCATAGAACGGTGAATATTTTTGGGGGTATGTGTAGGCATGGGTGGGACCGCTGTGCTTCTGGAATATCCAGATTGTTTATTCAGATTTTGTTGTAAATCTCCTGATTTTTATGGATAAAATTAGGACATGTATTCTATAAAATTCCCATGATATCTGTATTAAAAAGCAGTCTCACACAATAAACAATCCACCACTATACTTCATGAAGGAATTTAGCGTCAAATCTGTAAACCCTAGGTCACTGTGATACTTAAAAAGATTTTGCAATAGCAGAGGCTCTGGGAAGTTTAAAAATAAAAGAATGATAATTATCATAAATATGTGCCAACAATAATTCATTCAAAAGGTTTTATTGTGTGTGTGTGTGTGTGTGTGTGTTGTTTTTAATAATGTAATGTTCGTAATGTTTAATCTTTAGTTTCATCTCATTAAATGGTTACATTTTGTAAACTGCTTTTTTCTTTAGTTAGTAAATAATGCAGACAATTAAATGAAAAATACCTCAGCATAATAATAATTTCCTTTAACAGTCATATTTGGCTCTATGGAAATAACCACATTAAGTTCTCTGATCAGGGCTCTTGGATATTTAAGACTGGATTTCTTTTTCAGCAAGCTAACATTATACAGTCTTATCCAAGTATTATACGATCTTTGTAATATCATAAATATTACAAACGGCATTCTAAAATTCAGCAGAATATATATAGCCGTCTAATGGAGGGCTTAGGTAATGGTCATAGTAGGGAGTATGAACATAAATGCCACAACCCTACTTTTGGTGGGATGCCTATTACAAAGCACTGCATTAGTGATAAAAAGCTCAGTCACTCTTTATGATTGGTGTGGTATCAAATGATTCTTTAAGTAGCCCACAAGCAGTATTTATTCCTACACACCACCCCCAGAACGGAAGGCGTGCAGCACACCTTTCAAATGACCTCAGGTTCTTTGGGAGTGGCCAGTGCGTGGTCAGAGCCTGGCTACAGAAGCTTGACCTTTTGCTGTTTTTATTGAAACTCAATCAGAGCCTCAGGACTGACATACGAACCCGGTGCGGCAGCAACACAATCCCAGCACACCTCTAACAGGCGTGACTGCACCTCTCTCATACCCACCGCTGATCCCCACACACAGATAACTCAGATTTATTACATTCCGCTTTTTCCTCTGTTTGTCTATAGAATTTCCACGCTGCCAATGGCTGATGGTTTTATATTGTGATAATTAATCAGTATAAGTTGGCTGCAGTCCTCTACATTTCTCTCCAAAGTTAAGATTTCCCACCTTAAAGCCCTTTAAAGTGCTGCCAATTTTTCAGTATTTTGCTCACTTTCACATGGACTATAACTGCATTATGACTTCTTTCTTCATTGTAGCTATGAAAGCAGATGATATTTAAAGCTACCAGCATCTGCCCTCCATGCCCCTCTCTAAATACAACCATTCACCTCACGGTGCAAGACAAAAAACACTGACGTATGACAAAGCTAGCACATCAAAACGTTTTTGTGATCACACTCAGCCTTTGCTGCTCTCTTTCAATCCTCATGTTTCTATGGAAGCTTAATATGTCTCTTATTGTATTGCCCTGCGTTTGAAGTCAATAAAACAACATTTATCATTACTGAATTACATTTGTCGCACAAAACCATCTATGTTGTGATCTGTACTCAATCTGGAGAACAGTTGTGTCATATTTCATACAGTTTGTGTCATGAGCAATTTCTCTAGCTCGTATCATTCTTTCATTTTCTTCTATGTTGCTCTACTTTATGATGAGAATACATAGATCACAGTTCCTGTTTTAAGGTCAAAAGCCTTCAATGTTCTTACAAAAAGATCATTCACAAAAAAATATTATTCTAAACATAGCTGTGCCCCTTATCAGTTGAAAAACTGCAATAGGTAGAAACAGGCCAAGCAAATTCACGTACATAAATGAAACACACAAAGATATTTTAAAAAAGTGTGAGACCTAACATGGATTGTGTTCAAGCAAACACTCTATGTGTTTCTGCATGTTGAATCAGCTGCCAGAGCAAGGCCTCGGGCTTAGTGCTGGCTGGTAACTCTGGTGCAGTCTGCGTGGTGCTCTGACCTCTCCGCTGGCTCTGGGGCTCAGAGACACAGCAAGGTCGATGGCCTACACCAGATCAAACACACAGATGGACCAAGAGAGAAAAGCGAACTGCCACAGTCTAGACTGAGCCACTGAAACAGATATGTGGTTCTCTGTTTGCCTAAATGGCAATCACAACTTATGTGATTTGGTTCACCTGACCCCTATTAACCTCTGGACACAGACTTAGACCAACGTGAGTCTAAAGAATTTCACTAAACTGAGCTCAATAATACATGGCTGAATGTCAACACTATCACAACAACTTAGATTACTAAAGCATATCCCTCAGGTTCATGCTAGACAAATAAACCTGAATGCATGAAAATCTAGTCAAATCTTGGTATTACTACAGGGTCACACTTATCTCTGGCAACAACTAAAGCATGTTACAATGTGATACCAATCATTTGTCTCAAAGCCTACTCAAATAGTGGACAAATTCTACACTTTGAATCAATACCACATTAGAGATCATAACAATTAGATTAAAATGTTATTGTGTATACAAGCCAGTTTTATGGAAAGAAATTAACAGCCTTTACATCCTACCATGTTTTTGTCTTTTTTTTTCAGTTAGGATCATAAGATTTTATTACCACAGCAACAATAATCAGTACTAAATAATTAAAACACATATGTAGTTAATCTCCAATTCAACAAAAATACCACAGAGAGCAATATCTTTCTAAGACCATGGCTTATTGGAGCCATGTCACATGCATGCTGGCATGTGCTGGACTGTTATTTAAAATATGTTCTTCACCATGTCAAATGTTATCATATGACGGCTCTAGTGTGTAGCCTTTGAATCGATCAGCCTAATACTGTCACGTAACAATAGCTAAGGATACCCATGCAAGCTGCTGATCACCCCACAAAGTCAGGAGGAGTCTGCCTTACATTTGTGAAACACAACAGGTGCTGGATTTCGCCATCGGTCCAAAGATTGGCCTGCGCTAAGGCTGCACACAGCAACACCACCAGCAAGATGCTAACCACATGCATTCACTCACCACATCCATTCTCAAAATTTCCTGTACATTACTTCAGTTCACTTTCACATCACAGTGGATCAGCACGCAGGACATGAACTTGAAGACAATATACTTTAGACAAACATGAATTAGTCTTTTCAAGTCTTAGGCCTTCTATAACTCATGCCGCCAATGATCATGAAATCATCACCCCTTAGGTGACAAAAGCTACCATCTCATTTGTCTCTCCATAAATTGTTGTTTATGAAATGGATACTGTAAGCCCACATTGGCCTGCAAGGAAGCCAAATGTGCAAACATTTTTCAACCCAGAAATCCCGTCAGTCACTTTTACGAGCAGGGCTAGTCAGAGTGAGAGAGGATTAGAGGGGGTCAGAGGGTGCCAGTGCCGGATTCCAACACCGGTACTGTGGCCTGGACACTTGTTAGGAGCACAATCTCAGCATGTGGGGCAAGAGGGAGAAGGCCACGGACACACGGAGGAGAAATAGCACGTAAGCAGAGAGCAAAGCAGAAATAATCCCTTTTGCCCTCTATGTTTCATTCTGTAAACATTCCACCTCAGTTCAGAAATGTCCATTCATTAAATGATTGTTACTGGTGAACCACAGATGATTTTAATCAATAATGTGCTTGTTACCCTAAAAGTAAATTATTTGTTTCCAAATATTTCACAGTGTTATGGCATCAGATGGATTTTTTAAAGTATGTATTAATAAAACTAATCCTGCCCTTTTTGAGTACTGGCACTTTGCACAAAGAATGTCTGCTATATGAGGCATACTGCTGGGTGTTCAGCACCATCAGGCCATCATCAGTGAGAAGGGATGTCAATCTGGCAGTCTAGAGAGAAATAAAACATTCAGTAACAACATTCTAATCTCCAACAAAGATGGGCATTTTCACAATGCTATTCAAATGAGCAAATGTTTATGTTTAAGCATACTATATTCAATAAAAACAATTTTTTTTGTGTGAAAATGGGCAAACTGTTAATTTTATTACACATGAAAATATGTTCTAAAATGTTCTTTACTTAACAGCCAATGGTAACATCTGCCAGCTCTCTTATGAGATTTTAAAAGTAAATGCCAAGCTAACAGTGGAATACTTTTACCTCTGCTCTAGGTTTAACTCCAGCATGAACATTTAAAGTTTGTAAGACATTAAAACCTTATTATTGGGTATGAATTATTTATTTATAGTATTAATTTTGTGCAAATAGTATAGTGCAAACACATATATTATTTTTTACTTTTATTTTAGCCTTTACATTTTATACATTCCTTGTTTCTGCCTGTGTGTGTGTATGTATAATCACAACACATACAATTTCCTCTGTAAAAATTTCTGATTCTTTAGTTAGGACATTGTATTTTCACAGTGAACACTAACTGCTTCGATTTAGTCTAACTAAGGACCAAACTGTTGAAGGCCTGGATCTTTAAGGGTCCTCCAGTTTTTCTCCTGCTATTTTCTGTCCCACAGGAGCAAAAGCTACATGTGTGTAGTTCATCTTATAGAAGAGTGACTAAAGTGGAAAAGCACAAAGGTGAACATATGGAAGGTTACCCTCAGTAAACTTTAGCTGGTACTGGTTCTTCAGTGATGGCTTGGTAGGCATCGTCCCTTAAAAGCAGAGATAGTTCGTTTTGACTGATCTGTTTTGTTTGGTTCAGTCTCTATTAAAGGTAGTCTGCAGGGAATCATAAACAGTAAATCATAAAGAATAAGCACTAAGTTTACAGATGGACCTGTACACAGCAAGTAATATACATTCCAATTAACAAAGTTTTTACTATCACCAATATTGCTAAAACTAATAATACTGGTGTGTGATCCTACAGCCAGTGTATCTGTGCAGAATTATGTTTCTCAAACCTGTCCTCAGGGGCCTCTATCCCTATGTTTTGCAAGTTGGATTGGAGCAAAAATGTGGACTGTCTGGCGGTTTGAGGGTCCTTGAGGACCAGTTTGAGATCCACTGGATGTTATATGGTTCAACACAGGACCACGAGGATGTGGGGAATTCTTTTTTCTCTTTGTACAGTGGGATGCGCAATACTAAAAAGACCCAGTTGATACAAACTTCCAAATGGTGGCCAACATGGTTGACACTGCACATGCAAAGCCTTTGTGCAGGCAATTGAATCAGACCTAAGCTCACTGTTATTATTGCAGCCTCTCATAGAACAACACTGGCAGCAAATGTAGTGAATTATTGCCCTTCCTCTGTTTGCCAAGCACTTTGCCATGGATGCATATCCTCAGGCGCTCTCTCTTCCTCTCCCTCTCCCTCTCTCTCTTTGGCACTCATAAAACTCAAATTTATAATATTATTCCACCTCCTTAGCATATTTATGAGGGAACCTGGTGGGGATTTTTCTTGCTTCTTTATGACAATGTTCAGAGAAAAGGAGCTAGCTCACCGCCCCAAACCAGAGCTCAGCGCTGCAAAGACTGAACAAAGCTGTCTCTGCCACTCTCCATTCATTAGCCTAGACTTAGCAGCAGGTTTTTTCTAGCCGCTCCACTCTGCCGTCAACACTTAGGCTCAAACTCTGCATTAACTATTCAGATGAGGCTGACACTCGGCCGCTCAACTCCGTACCCCGAGCCATGTCATTATCCCGTCTTTCCGCCGCCGATCGGCCCCTCTCTAATAACGACCGTTGTGAATTATTCAGGCCTAGTTAGGCGCAGATCTCAGCCTGACGTAAAACGCACATCATGAAGTCCATCCATCTCTGTGCTGAATAATGGCCGCCACAAGCCTCTCCACCCCCAGAGCCCTTAATCACACGGCCAGTTCTATCACAGCACCCAGCAAAAACACTGCAGCTGGGCCCTGACAGAACAATGGAATCTCTGGGACAAAAGACTTTGCTCTTCGCTATATCCTCTCCTCGCCACTTGCAACTCCATATTAAAACACTTGTATCCACTGTGAAACACCACGAGCAGTAAAGCCTCACATCCTGTCATCACTTAATGAAAGCAATGGCTGCTGAGATGGATGCCATTCTCTTGAAGGCCAACTGTAAAGACATACTACCTTGAAGCCTCTGTATTATTAAAACACGTTTTTGTCTGCACATTTTCAAGAAGCATTTTATAACCAGGCCACTTCTGTCTATCCATCTTATTCTAATTCATTTGAAATACAATAAAAACAAGATATACTCTACATTCAGATTCATAAATCACATCAAATGCCTCTGCACCGGCAATAAAAAGTGAGGAAAGTTCTGCTGAAGGTGCTATATGAGCTTGCTAAATCACATCTCACACTTTTAGCTGGTCTTTCGCTCTTCTTTCTGCAAGCCATCCATTCACATGAGATAAATATCCCGGCACTGATTTCTTCAAAACGTTTGGATGAAATATTTCATGCAAAACTAGCGCAGCCGTGGAGGATTATAAATGCAGAGAAAAGAGCCGTTCGGAATGAGCGTGGCAACTCAAGTCTTTTGTCAGAGAGCTTTGGGGCTTTACAGTCATTACGAGGCTAATTAACAGGCACAATTATTTTGGAGGAAAGCTCATCAAAGAAATGATGGTGAGATGGAAGCTAGCACAACTGTTTTCTAAATCAATGAATATGTCATTAACATCTAGTAAATTAAGTAATCTCCTTCTATCACCCCCACCCGAAGAAAAAGAAGATAAAAAAAAACCCACACACAATAGCAAGTGCTAAAACAGGAGCAGATCACACATCGACTGAGATGAACTTGTCAAAATCTAAAATGATTGGAATATTATGACAGGGTGTATTACGTCTTTAGTAAATATTTGGTTCTTTGCCAGGCTGGCAGATTTAACTACATTTGGCAATGCTGTGTGTGTTCCAGCGATGGCGCCGGAATCAACCACACCTATGGGAAACACACCTGAGCCTAGTGTGCATGTAAACAGTTTCCACATGAGCGCCTCTCAGTCCCAAATCCACAGAGATGGAGCATGCGACGTGCCCTTTGTTCCAACCGAGCTCTTAATTAATTAGCTTTGATAGGGACTCTAATTGAATATTGGTATGGATGTCTCCAGACTGCTTTGCAGTGAGCACATCTAGGCTAAGCCATTTTTGGAGACAAAGGGAACCTGCTAAAAACAGCCTCACTACACTGCTTTCACTCAACAATGAGACACACAAATTCAACAATAGGTTTGAGACACAGTTGTGTAGCTGTATGTGCGTGTGCGTGTGTGTGCAAATGGAAATCTTCATTCTGGCCCTGGGAGAGTGTGCACATCCGCTTTGCTCCAGCAGGTGTGAGCTGCTGGCCTCAGCATTTTCTCCCAACCGAGACTTACTTTCTGGGGGAAAATCCTTCAAAGCCTCTGCATCGCATTGCACCATACACACAGATTTTCTCCTCCCTCCATGACTGTGTTTTTTATTTTTTTAATTTAAGTCAAACACGTTATTTTGCCTCACAAGAGCAGACCACACACGTCTTCAACAGAACAACTGGAACAGCACATTTGTCCCAGAATCAGGCCTTCTACATTTGTTCTGCTCTCTTGTGTACTTAACCCCAATTTTTCCACATAAACACATGCTACAGGTGAAGGAATGTCAAAAGAGCAGGGGCATATCAAGCTTCCCAAAAGTGTGTGTGTGTGTGTGTGGGGGGGGGGGGGTTCTGAGATAGGGATAACAAATTATAAATACAGTTTAATCCATTGAATACAATATAATATAATGAATACAATATAATCTGATAAAAGTGTGTGTGTGCTACGCCCCTGCAAAAGTGTGCAGGACTCACAGATCATGGCCATAAAATAAACTTGTTTTTGTTAGTTTGTATGTTTGTTTTGTACCTTTAAACCATTTGAATATGTCCATTCATAAATGGATCAATCGAAATGGTTGAAATTGAATCAAAAATAGGACAAACTGACAGTCACAGTATGAACATGCATTTGAATAGCAAGATAAAAGCCTGTGAGAAGAAAAAATGCTTCACAGCTCTTCCGGTCAAATGTCCACTGCTCATATGTCCAAACAGGTGCACTCACGCACATGCACTCAAGCACACACACTCATTAGCTATTAAAATCCATAGAGAATGCAGAATCAGGGGTAAACAGAAGACAGAAGTGCTGACTGTGTTCCCAAAGAATGTGGAAGAGTCCAGTGTTCCCCACAAAGAGGCACAGCTTTACTCCTAATTACACAACTCAAGAATAACCTGATGGGTTTCATTTAAAGTTTTGCTTAGATGTTGTTAAATCCAGGTGCATAAGCTTCTGCATTCATCTTGCTGGGATATACATTAAAACAGCACCACTGAAAGAATCGCACTAAAACACAGAGTAGATTCTCACTAGAATGCAATGCAAATGTTGGTGTAACCAGAGAGACACCAAACTAGTTTAGAAGCAGATTACTAAAGCTAAATTCTACAAATTTCTGCTGAAGAAAATGAACCATCTGTGGTTTCGAACTGTAATCCAACCAAAATGTCCAGCCACTGGCAGTAAATGTTCCTATACTAAAGAAGCTTTCTTTTATATGCAGCATCTGAGTCCGGCTGTGTAATCACAAACATACAGAGAGAGAGAGAGAGAGAGAGAGAGAGAGAGAGAGAGAGAGAGAGAGAGAGAGAGAGAGAGAGAGAGAGA
>JBBMFX010000141.1:15082978-15101467 GCA_037832545.1 Rhabdalestes septentrionalis | reverse complement strand
AGAGAGAGAGAGAGAGAGAGAGAGAGAGAGAGAGAGAGAGAGAGAGAGATAGAGAGAGAGAGAGAGAGAGAGAGAGATAGAGAGAGAGAGAGAGAGAGAGAGAGAGAGAGAGAGAGAAATAGATATGTATGTTATGTTAGCTATATATAAATATAATTATATGTATATGTTTATACTGTTATATACTGTTAACACTGAAACAGACTGGTTGACTGCTTGGTTACACACAAATCTCTTTCTCTACACATGGTTGCATGAGCATGTACAGAAAATCCCACATAAACCCCATGCTATTGATATTACTGCTTTCCCATTTACAGATTTAATATCACCTTTAGGCATTCAAAATGATTTAAACCTGCTAATAAGGCAGAAAAAAGCATTAATTCTCAAATACAGAATTATGAATAACATCACATTCCAAATCTACCTTTAATTGCACATTTTTATTTGTGCTTTATGCAATGGGACTTTTTTTTCAAATTCTGGGATGTTGCATTTGCAGAAAATGTAAAACGGGGGAAATTACTGGTCACTGTGATAAGTGCAGAAATGTATAGTCTCAATGGGCAGTGATTCAAAACATTCATTCTTTCACTACAGAGAGTGACAAGTGATGAGTGATAAGCGTACATGTTTGAACTTGTGTTACACAAATTACACTGAAGCAATAAGTGAGATTTAAAATCTAAGACATGGATTAACAGGATCTAGCTGTGCTAGTCAAGCAGCCATTACCTCCTCTATTCACTTAGGTAATGAGCCATCAACAGCTTATGATTTACCTCTTCATATCTGTCTCTTTTTGTGCTCTTGCTCTCTCCTCTCCTTCCTGATAAAATACCAGAGATAATTTATGACAATATTGTACCTATTTTAGCTTTAATATAATCATCATCATTCTTTATTTATGCTCAGGGTTAAATTGATAGGAATCCACAGTTACAGTGTGGCCCAGCATAGGCAGGGTGGGATCGTTTCACATGTGGGTATTGTTAAAAGGAAGAAGCAGAAGAATATCTCTTTAAAAGATGCCATGTCTGCTTTCCTGGCAGTGCAATACACACAAACCAGTGCTCAGAGAAGCTCTGACTTGGCACAGTTGTTTCAGCTGATTAGGGAGAAACACAAAGAACTAGTGTCACACTGTTTACTCTTTTGCCTCTATATTTGAACCACTGCCCAGTTCTCCTAAAAAACACACACAATAAATACACACATTATGGAAATATTCCACAGTCCCAGCAGAGATCTAAGTGAGTCATACGTCATACCTTATTCCCCTTCACTTTAAAATACCTCTCAAAAGACTTTTCTTTTTTTTTGTGAGATAAAGCAGTGTGTATATATAAAGCATATAAAGTGTGTATAAGTGTGTATAAAGCATTCATTCAGGTGTATTTATTTAAAAAAACAAAACACAAATGTATTACAAAGCATTAGAATAAATACAACTAAAAATAAGAAATACAGTCTAGTTGTATGTGAGTGTGAACATAAACTGGCCAGATACCATCCAGTACACTAATCACTTGTTGATTAAATGTTTTTGGGTGTTGCTAATGGAATTTATGAGTGCAAGAAGACAGGAACCACCCCTGTCTTACAGTAAACTACTGAAATTTGCAGGGGTTAAGTTCCAAAAGCATCCACAAACTGTGAAAAAACATGAATTTGTGATGTGGTTAAAAAATAACATTTTTATATTGTAAACCCTATGTATGACCACAAATATGCACCCAAAACACTTTAACTTAATTTTAAACTCAGCTTAACACATTATCCTTAACAAACTTTAAAAGGTAAACCCGTATAACTGCTGTCTCACGCAGTGCTAGAATGTGAAATATCGATGTTACCCCTGTATAGACTGCACTGTAAATGAATGCACGTTGGCTTTGGTATATGTAGGGTAAATTCAAAAATTAATGAATTTACAGTAATAAAAATAAAGGGCTTTGAGAAGAACAAAATAAAAAAACACAATAACACTCACTGTAACACTCCAGATATCTCCATGCATGAAACTTTTGATGCAGGAATGCAGCCGCCAGAGATATATCACAGGGCAGCAGCCAGGAGCAAGGAGAAAATAGTAAAGCTCTCGGATTGGCTACTTTCAAACCTACCGCCTCTGAGCACAGTGGTATTTCAGCATCCTAAGAAGTGGTTTCTTTGTGTTCTTTCTACAGTATTAAAAAATGAATTACGTTAACATTTATGTTACAAAATTACTAAACATTTTTCATAACAATTTAGCACTAACATGCATGAAAATTATATATTGACACGGAATAGCAAAACAAATGCGAAGGATATTTGCAGTTTCTACAAATCTGAAGGGGTTTCCATGAATTTGCAGGGGTTTCCACAAACAATTGTTAGTTATGATAAGATAAGATATGGCCAGGATCCGGGTATGAATCCCAAACCTTGGAGGTGTGAGGCAACAAAACAACTCACAGCTTCACTTAGGACAAAAAATTTTTTTTATCCGCATCTCTATAAGAATGACAAATATTCCATACCAATGTCTGTTCAATTCCTACACAAGCAACTCATTCTGGTACTGCGGTAATCAACATTTTTCTCTTGAAATGTGACCAGTTGAATGGTAAAACACTACTAGAAGTATATCAAAGGTAATTATTTCAATTTTGTTTAAGTGAACAAGAGATCTGTTTTCTTTGAATTCAAGTGCAGTGAACACTGAATCATTTCTCTTATTTTTATATTTAGCCATTTCCTTTAAAAGCATTCTTTAAAGAACAATTAAAAATAAGGAAAAAATAAGGAAATTAGGATAAATATTTTCAGCAGTTCTTAAAAAACTAAGGCAAAATTGTTCAGTTTTCTACTTGCATGTATAAAAGACAAAACCTGAGAAACAGTATTTTTGTAGCAGTGTCTTTTTTTCCAGAGCTAGATTTGTATTTTGTAAGATTTGTTTGCATTATACATTTATATAATGTTTTACATGCAAATATATGCATATATTTATTTAT
Organism: Rhabdalestes septentrionalis; assembly: GCA_037832545.1. Taxonomy (NCBI): domain Eukaryota; kingdom Metazoa; phylum Chordata; class Actinopteri; order Characiformes; family Alestidae; genus Rhabdalestes; species Rhabdalestes septentrionalis. The sequence continues at coordinate 15,098,462 of JBBMFX010000141.1, read as the reverse complement.
ATTTTATTAGACATAAATGTACTTTAAAAATAAATTTGCCTTCATTTGACTTGACAGTAAACCTTAGTCATGTACACAGAAAACATAGGAACATACACTGCCAGCACACTTACTAAAGTCAATAAAATCATTATCATGATGCACTGCATAAATATTATGATTCCTGGGTTTGATTCAATAAACTTGTGCCTGTGGCTTTGGATTATGTCCATGTCTGTGTGAAAGGCTCCGGTTAGAGCTTCAAGGGGGCTCCAAGCAGCAAATAAAGTAGGAGGCAGGCTGTCAGGCCTCTTCCTCTTCTTCTTCTGCTCTGAACTAAAAGTGAACTCAGCTTTGCTATATATAAATACAGCTTTGCCGCCAATCAGCGGCGTGGCTGCAGGGCATCATCTCGCTGCACTGACTTCCCCATTACGATAATGTGAATCTCTCACTCAGCCACATAATACTGGCAAGCGTGGATAAAATACTGTCTCCCCTCCGCTCTGGCTTGCTCTTGCCACACACAATGAGAGAGAGCCTGTGCATACTAATGAGCATGTGCCATGGAGCCAGGGAAAGCATGGTAGTGCACTGGAGTGACCTGTAGGGGGTAGAAGTCAGATATAAGCCAGATATGACAGTTAATTCTGGGTATATACAGGATGAGGCTGGACAGGTTTTAAAGGTGAGCTTAAATATGCTGCTTCTTAGAGCCTCTGACCGTTCCTACAGTACTGAAAGTGATGTCTAAGTCTACATTTATGGTTTGTAACTAAATGATGGCCTCCCACGATTTTCAGTTTGCATTTTAATGATACCATCATAACGAGTTACCTGGAAATTTCTCCATCCTTCATAACTGTACAAGGCTAAACAAAATAAATAGTGATCACCACAAGACCATGTCTACTACAGTGTGTCTAGGTCTTGACCAAAATCTCAAAAACTGTAATCAAATACCTAGAATCACCTTCAGTGCAAACTGTGTTAATGCACATTTGTCTTATCTATACATTATCCATGAATTTCTGATTCGCTAAAAACAGGAGCCTCAATATAAATGATCAAATATCTGTCTCTCCTTTTTGCAACACAACTTTACAACACAACTACCTCATGCTGCTTGGCCACAGCCGAGCATTCACATACACACTGCTGCAGAGGTGTGTGACTTGTGGACCATGAACAGAAAACATGAAGAGAGTGTTTGGATACGGACACTCCATTCGCCATTTCTAATTTGTAGGCAGGGGACGGGTATGGGGCGAACACAGCGTGATTCATATTAAAAGTCAATTGGCCTTCAAATTCCTCGGGTCCCCCAAAGTCACTACTGGTGAGAAGGAAATGAGTCTTAATGGAGTGGCAGTGCCACAATAAAATATCTGAAATTGAATCTGACCACAAAACCCAATGGTCCAGGGACAGGACCTGAGCGACTGACCATTACAGATATGAGATTCCTTTTGTTCATATGTTTTTTCCTTCTGTTATTTGATTATGGACGTCCCTGCACTCTGGAGATGTCCTTTCTGTGTCCAGCGCTCCTCTTCTGCCTGAATATCGGAGCACTTAGTAATCGGTTTCGGCCCCACTTTTAATTTCTCGCATGTCTGCCTGCGCTCAGAGTGCTGGGGTAACTGGGTAGACGATATAAGGCAAAAGGCCATAAAATCCTCCTGCTGTGTGTGATATATTAACTTTAACCTCATGGTAATTACCAAAAACTATTTAAACCCAACTTTTCCACTTAGGGTGCTTTCCAGTAATACTGACACAGGCCGTCTGCACTTTAACTGCTATTAACTGCAGGAATCAAGAACTCGTGGAGGTTCATAAAAAGTAGCTGCGTCTGCTGATAAGGTGAAACCGCTACTTTTAATTTGTTCTCACTCTATACAAAATAAGATGATTCTTTTAAAAGCAGGTCACAAGTTCGCACTTTTCAAATGAGCAGAGCATACTGGGAATAGCACCCATAGCGCTGGAGTGCCTAAAAGACTTGCATGGACAGTGTCCGGCAGAGAAATGCGCCTCTTCCTGCCATTATCTTTGAAAGGTCAGGACAGGCATGTGAGTGTCCAGGCTGACGAAAACGATTGCATCGTCCACGCAGACACGTGCACACATTGCCCTCTTCAGGCCTGGCTGTGTAAGATGACCCTGCTCATCCATCATCCAGGCTGGAGGAAATCCAAACAGCTCAATATCATGTTTAACTAATCAGACAAGAGAATCTATTTAATGACAGCCTGGAGACACGAGATAAATGTTAGCCACTCAAAGCAGGCTGCAGTCAATTCATGTTGCCTAAATACTCTCTAAGGAAATCTAGTACACAGAACTAATCACCAGCTTAATACCGGTGTGTTTGGCAGTATAATTTGCATTTTTTTAAAGACCCTTTTCTACTAAAGACTCAAAATCCTTGGTCTACAAAACATGCACGCCAAAGCATACTTCCCATCACTCTCTCACTCACTCTCCCTTTCTTCCTACCCCTCCTCCCTCCCATTTCCTGTATCCATCTCCATGACAGATGCAGGGAGAGGCCTGAGGCTGCAGTTAAGAATATGTGATGCAGAGATTCTTTATTAACATTTCATTCCCATTCCCCACACGACATAAATTAGATGGGACGTTAAAGGCTGTCAGCTGTGGCGATATGTCACAGCAGTGCAGCTCTGTCCGTAGGACGTCCTCTGCCTTCCTGCGATGCCTACCTTCGCCACTGCTTAAAAGACACCAGAACTGGTGTCCCTTCCAAAGCTCAGAACACAGATCCCCACATCCCCACACAAGCCCATTTGCCTCAGCACATTCAGAGATTCAGAGTTTGAATCTACTGTATTGTCTAGCCTGGTGCTGGCACTAATGTGCTGGCTGAATCAAAACTGGTAGCTTCTCAGTGCGCCCATGTGCATGCTGGAGGATCTGAAATGTGTCTTATGGCTGGCCCAGCACTAATGTATTTATCATTAATCTTATCAGCGCTGTCTTTCCACATCATTTCAGGGCACTAGCATGATTTTTATCTCTAATTTGATGGTAATGAACCCATCAGCACAGAATGGTTGATGAATATGATGAAAAATAGCATTCATATTCACTCCGGACAAGACACGTCTCCTTATCTCATTAGAAAAACTGAAATTAAAATCACTCTTCATTTGTGAACATGCATATTAACAACATGTGGTCTAGAGACAGCACCTTCATCTTTAAAACAACATATGCATCTTGAATGCTGAAAAGGTCTTGTAATGATTGCTTTAAATGAGTAGAACATCAAAGTGCAAAGTGATATTATGTGGTGAGTGAAGTTGGCCATTTCTATTTGCATCCACGCAGTTCAGAGGGTAAGTATTTGAGTAAAGTTTGGCAGAGGCTTTGAGTGCTAGCATAGCGTGAAGCATGCACAGGATGCAGTGCCAGGCTTGCCTCTGTGCTTTTTGTTGCTTTAATTGCTCAAGCAGGACTCAGCGGTGTACTGAGTGGACGAAATGTCAGCACTGAGAGGGGCACTACTGCCCCAGGGGCTCGGTGGACGCTCACTCTCCCACACACAAGAACACAAATTGGATCTGAGCTTTGATCAGCGCGCCCAAATGTTATGTTCCTATTTTTTTTACCCAATGGACAGGGAAGGGGGGAAACATTCGTTCTGTGTGGCCGTTAAAGACATATGTTTGTCACCTTTAAATGAAATGACCTATTTTTTTTCCACTTGACAAAGCTATAAGCCGACTTCTGCTCTTTCCATAGTGCAGGGCCGCAATATGTTGTAAAAGATTGGCTTTGCTTTCTGGTGCGACCAAACTCTGAAACAGCTCGGGGGTATATCATTCCCCTATCGAAGAGGGTTACCACTGAGGTTACACAAAAGGAAAAGACATTTGAGCAAAAAGGATATGAATATAAATGCAAAGCAAATATAAAAAAAAAAAACATATAGTAGGATGCCCTCTATGTGCCATGATGGTCAGTTCACCAGCCTAAAATTTCTCTCCATCGTGCTCAGCTGCACTTGAAGCCAGTGCTCTCACATTGTCCGTGTTAGCGAGTTAACTACTGTACAGTTTGCCTCCCTGCTGGTTCTTGAGTGGCGAGTGCTGACGAGCTCTTTGTCGCCCGTGCCTCTCTAAAGAGGAGAGGCAACGGCTTCTGTCGAGTTGACTGGGTGCCAGGCCTTCCAGTTTGGCCTGATCCCTCAAGCATGAGCCTCACACATTCAAGCTGTTTCAACAGCCTGTCAGCTAATGGGATTTGGGAGAGGTACATTAAGCCTGTATGAATCTGTGAGGGAGAGGGAAGCTGGATGCTCATATTGCTGTGCCATATTAAAAGGGCCGGCAAAGTGCTTTTCCTGCTCAATGTCTCCCTGTTAAATGTCAGGCCACATATGCTGGGAGAAAAGTACCAGTGGCTCTGATACATTCTGTTTATAGTGCATTAAACCCATAGAAACCCCTATTTGTCCAGCAGGGAATTGTGTTTATCCCCTATGAGGCAATCTGCCCACAGAGAGATATTCAGTTTGTGTCTTCCTCTTAACTTAAGGAGGTCACTAAAGAAGATGTGATGATGTGCCAGATTGATGTATCACACAAACTGCGTCTCATCATTCTCTTTGCACCAAGACTCACAGTCTTAAAGTGCACATCACCTTGAACTATTTTTGGCCCCTGTTTTTAACAGAAGAGTGCAAATACTGATGGAGAGGCATTAAACAGTTTATGATAGGCATTATCTCTTTAAGGCGCAACTAATCTAAAGTGTGTTTGCATTCTGAGAGGCAGGAGTTGTGTTGTGTGGAGGCCAAGGATATTTATTAATGAACCAAATAAAGTAAAGTGCCAGGCAGTGATTTGCTGGAAGCCTGTCTGCCAAGTGTCATGGGTGGCAATAATAAAAGGCACTTCTCCAGCTGAGTATTAAATAAGAAAAATACATCACCTGAACTCCACACAGAAAGGCAGCTTCAGCTGAGAACCCCTCTGCCTATACCGCAGATGCAAAAATGAAGGGATGGACAATAAATCTGAGCAATGCCTAGAGCCCACAGACTAATCCGTGCGAGTAATCACGGGAATAATTGATAAACCAGATAAGATTTAATGTCCCTGCCTGTCACTGAGGGACCACCAACCTCTGGCACTTTGACATGTGTATGGTGTATGCGGGGATAAAGTGTGTGTGTGACTGATGGTTCTGTGTTTGGGCAGATGACAGCGCTGGTGCTAAAGCGCGCCGTTTAATTAACCCTACGGTGAACGGCTTGTCACAAACACCCATTCCCTCCTGATTGAGACTCAGCGGTTCTTAGGGAATGGCAGGAATGGAGGGGGGAGGTTAGTGATAATGTGAATCCACAACACAAGATTGCTTTTTTTATTCCATTTTATGGGTCAGTGATCTGCATTCATTATGGAGCCGGGCAGACGCTCGGTTGTAAGAGTAATGCTCCTTTCCTCTAGACTCAGAATAGTTGGTAGAGGGCATTAATCTGTGACGTCTTTATCCGAGTATAATTTAAGCCGTAAATAAAGAGGGCCTCCACTGCAGGCCTATCGCTCCTTTCATTTAGCAAAAATTAGATGATCGTCAGCTCCCAATTCCATTTGATCAATTCAATTATAATCAATTAAAAGCTTGATTATTCTTGCCACAGTGATTTACTCTCCTCCTGACATTTCAATAAAGCTGACAGACTCTCAGCGTAGGCAAAGCATTTGTGATTTGAGCGCAGGACAGGAAAGACGTAGATTAGCCCAGGGAAAGTTCAAACAGAAACTCTAAATCAGGGCTGAGTTTAACCCCCATTCATCTTACATATTGATGGCCAGCGTGCGCGCACACACACATATAGACGCACACACATTCCCTCCCTCCCCTTATCTTTCGTAGGGATAATACATTCTCCAGACTGGAAGTCTATCCGAGGGGGCTGCTCCTTCGGTTTAATCAATAGGCAGCGTATGATGGCGGGTCAGCAGTCAGCGTCTGCCTTGCGTCTTCAGGCAGCCGCCTGATGGCTGGCCTGTTGGAAATTTGCTTAAAGCCCACACCAATTAACTTCAGGATGATGAATGCAAGGGGTGGCCGAGAGAGGACGGAGAGGTCTGCCTCCTTTATGCGTGTGAAGCCTGTGTCAAAGCGAGCAAGTAAGTGTGTGAGAGAGAGAGTCTCAGCTGCTTTGGTAAAGCAGGGGGAGGAGTGGGAGGAGGCGTCTTCAGATGGATAAAACTGCCGAGCTTCGGGTCTAGGTCTGCCCACCCCTAATGATTATGTCAATCTGGGTAAGTGCGCCCACATTGGAGCTGTCAGAGAATAATCAGTCAAAGCTGGGTTTGTAAAAGGCGCAGGGGAGACACACAAGGCTGGGCACAGTGCAGGGGCCTATTTGCATAGGGAATTGCCCTAATGTTTGGAAACGAGGAGGCGCAGAGGTCAGACTCTTTTGTTGAGGTTGTCAGTGAGCCCTCCTGAAATGAAGTGAGCAGCATGTGTGCCTCCTCATCACACACTTCATAAAGAAAGAGGAAATCTAGTTGGGGGAGAGCAGAACAATAGGCACAACATGGCACCACATTTCCACAATATGGAGGCTATAGATCAAGTCTTTTAAAGACAAGTGGAAAATACTTCATTTCTAACTAAGCTTTTAGCTTCCAAACAACAAGCAAAAACAATGGCAGTATTTCTCCTAGACCCTTATAACAGGCCTCATGTAGCACAAAACCTTTTTAGTTATTTTCGACCATAGACCATTTTCAGGAAAAGAGAAAAGCACAGTTGTTTAATTACATCAGAACCCCAAAAGTTAATCTCTGTGCTCTGTAATGTAAATGTAAACAAACAGAGGTCACCACACTTAGAGGGATCCAGCTTTAGTGCCACAATAGGCAAAAAGGAAGGCACTAAAGAAGACAAACATTAACAAAAGGATTAACAAGATACACAGTCAGTGAGTAGGTTCCACTCTGACACTATAGACGTTAACTGCTGGTTTTGATACAGATTGTTTTATGAAGACATCATATAAAATCTCTCACATATACACATTCTACATGGCTCACATGATGCCTGTACCAGTATTCATTGACACTGACCACCAAACAAAGCTACTCATTGCAACATTGCGTAACTCACTACATATTTGGCAGAAATTAGTCTATCATGAATTGTTTTGCCTTAAATGGGCCAACAAGGTCCCATCATCCACCAAGATTTCTGTTTCTCCTTTGCCAGTGCCCCCACTGTGACAACAGTCTGTGAGATCTCATTTAAAATCATTTACATGGAGACATCTTTCACTCCCCCTTTAGACAAGGCTTATCCCATATTATAAATCAGCTCAGCGTCAAACAGAATGCATAGGTCAGCGGTTCTTCTCGTGCAATCTTTCTCTCCTCTTCCACAATCTGCCTTCAGCTCTTTCTTTTTCCTCTTGCCCCCCCTACAAGGATAAGTACACCCTCTCTTTAACAAGCTTTTTCTGCCACCTTTGGTATAGACTTTCTCATAAAATGAGAAAATTCATCTAATCAATCCCTTTTAGTATGTTATCTGTTTCTACTGACAACTTAAGTCCCTATCGATTAGCCATTACTTTGCTGGATAATCTTGTGTCAGTGGCGCATTATAAAAATTAAGCTATTTTCAGGGCGCACATACCTTAGCAGCAGGGTCGATTATTTCTATTTAGTTTTTTTATGTAAGAGGCTGGCTTGACTAATAAGATTACTGCAATATGTCATACACAGTCTGAGGCTGTTTTCTTACCGCACTGTGTATAATATCTTTAACATCTAAAACAGAACACAAACAAACAGGAATACAAGCACATAATATACTCTACTGCTCTGGTGTGTTTAGTGGCTTTTTGGGAGGCTTGCATGATTTTTCCCTTTATATATTTTCTGACAAAATGAGAATCTGAATTTAATCTTTGGTGTGCAAAGCTGCAAAAATATTTATATAAAAATGACTTCAGGTTTGTGTGGGCTTTGATGCTTGGTTATGCTTTAGTGGACAGCAAATCAGGTGACTGAACGAAGACAAAGCTCAGATGACACACCTGCTGAGGGCGTATGACAGTGTGCATGTATTTCCCTCTACTCACAGCACAAAAGTGACATAGATAAGGTACACCATCCCAAGCCCTCTGGTCAGGTCAGCTCCAGTTATAATGTCCTGCATCCTACACACACAAAGAATCGAACAAGACCTCTCCATCTTTGTTGTTTGTCATTTTGGTACAACATTTGAAAATGTCATTTGTTATGTACAACTGATTCTTTGAAAACAGACAAATGAAAAAATTCCGCAAGTGAAAATCCAGTTTCAGTCAGCTCTATTAATAATGGGACATTCAGTGAAGATTATTTTAAACACCAAAATATAAATACGAAGAACATCTAATCTAAGAAAAACATGTAATTCTTAACAGAAGCTAATTTATTCGAACATCTGTAAGCTCTATCTGAGCACACTTCTCATTACAGAATCTTACCAGATCCCCAGGATCCTAAGGCATCTTCCGTACTCTCCTCTGCTGGTCTTATACTCATCTCACAGATCTCAGTATCAACATTATATTAAGCATTTCAGGGTTGGGGATTAAATTACTAAGAGGAGACAGAGTCCTGTCCTGATCCTCTCCAAGCAAGTATCCTGTACCAAACAGGTTCGTGACGAGTACACATATTTTCAGAACCCCAGCACTGAGTTGTAGTTCGAGCATGAACAGAAACACCTGTGGCGAAGCTAGATTTCTACAATCTCTAAAAAACCAAAGATTTAAGTTGGTTGCTAGAGGAGCCCCAAATTAAATTTTTTTTTTACTCTGGGTATGGAAACCTGTCATTTATTTTCCTTAATTATATAAGGGGGGGTTATCATATGTCTGATATTCCTCGAAGTATCAACGCTAACCATTTTAGTGGCACATGAGAAAGTGTAGTGCAAGGCAGCTAAGGTGGGTGAGTAGTTCCTTGTCAGTCTGTGGTTAGTTTAGTGTGAGTAACAACATCATTCTAAGAGCAATCAAAGATTAAAAAACCCTAAATATATGTTTGTTTATAAATATGGGGTTTCTGTACAGGTTTGACCTCTGGCTCCAGCTAGCGCAGTTAGTGTGTGAGTGTGTGTGTGTGTGTGTGTGTGTGTGTGTGTGTGTGTGTGTGTGTGTGTGTGTGTGTGTATGACACTGCCTTGGGCGTCCTCTGTTGCCCTGAGGAGCCTTTCATTAATCGGCCCCATTCAGGGGGCAGACAATAATGCGCACACACTACAATCACAGTGGCTGTAATTGTGTTGTCAGGGGCCAAAAAACAAGGCTGCTCCTCCAAACAGACATCTGGCAAGGAGCAGCAGTGAGAACCACGTAGTTAGGAGAGGGAGAGCGAGGCAAGACAAACAAAATTACTGCTTGGGTTGTGAGATCGGTGGGAGCCTTGCCTGCCTAATCTCACCGATGGGAGAGCACACGGCTGTTGTAATCCAATTACGGGAGCATAAGCAATTTGTTAGACACTTCACATAATGTAACAATTTCCCAATAAACTCTGACTTGTAATAACATTGCTGAGCAAGTGCATAAATTCTAAGAGAACAAAGGAGGTTTGGAGTCTGCAGCTGGGGGCAGAGAGACAGCAGCATCAGCATAATCCTCTCCATTCTCTCACTTTAGCCTCATTTCACTCCAGCTTTAGCCCCTGATTAAGAGACCTGCCGTCCTGGACATGGTCCCTTCAAAGCAGAGAGCAAGGCTGAGTGGGTTTTAGTGAAGAGCTTACACTGATCTTGGACCGTTTAGTGTTCTTCAGTAAGACATTAACTCAAGCTCATCTTGCTGAATTGTGCAGGTGCACATTCCAGCACATCCAACTGCAAACAAAACACAATTATTTACTTCCAATGTCAGGAAATTACCTCCACCAATAAAGCCAATTCCTTTGAGACAATAAATCTCCACATATAGAGTGAGCACGAACTTCATTTAAAATTTCATTCACACAATATTGTAGGAATGCAGTTCTAAACAGAGGTGTCACACAGTCGAGGAAGAATTTTAAGTCGAGGAAGAATTTTTTTAAAGAAAAAAAACCCACACAAATAAACTCAAGTAAAGTGGTCCCTTATAATCAGGGGGGAACAAACCACAGCATACAATGTAAACAATAAGAAAGTCTTTCTCTGCATTTAACTCATTCACCATGTGAGGCAGTTGGGGGGGGCGGGGGGTACCTCAGTAGTGCCCCTAGCAGTCTTGGGATTCGAACACACAACCACTACAACACTAAACAAAGAAACTACAATCATTTATTCAACAAACATTCACAGGACTAACACCAAACAAACAACACAAGACCAGACAAAGTAACACTGATAGAAAGACAAGAGTACAAACAATAAGGACAAGAGGGTAACAAACCACACACAGATTTGAAGACCATTTAGAAGGCGGGTCTAATGAGGAGACAAGAAAATAACAAAAGTGAAAACAAGTGAAAGTAAACAATGCGGGGCAACAGACAAAGAAAGAGCCAATGCAAGGCAAACTGTTACATGAGGTGGGCAGTAACCAGTTCCATTTACTCCCTTCCATGTACTTAAGTAATATATTGATATACTGGCAATTCTCTCAAATTTTTTTTTTCTTCATGATGCCAAAAACATTTTGCCTCGTAACCAGACCTGGCGCCAGACACAGATTTGCAGATGGACTGTTGGGGAGGTACAGATTTTATAGGCTCGTTTCGGGTTGATATGTTGTATGCGCAACTCGGCTGCATCTGTGACGAGTGTTTAGGCTCAAACTCCCGGAACAATCCAGGACGGCTCGTATTCCCTGGGCGAGCCTGAGTGCCCGATAATTTTTCCTGTATTGACCGATATCGATAATTAGTTCCTGAATGATACAATGATACAAATAATGTAATAAAAAAAAGTATAAATATAATTCTATCCTGGCAAACAGAATGAAAACAGTAAAATAAACAATATTAGTAAACAAATATTTTGTTTCCCAACAAATCACTATTTACATACAAAATTCCCTTAAAATTGTAAAAGTTGTTGAATTTCAAGTATTTAAATAAATAAATACCAAAGCTCAAATGAACAAAACCATATAATAATGTACCAATGTTCACAAAAGTACAATATTACAAATATGTCAAAGGGCAAACACAAAATTAAGCAGGACAAAACTGACTGCAGCAAGTAGGCCTGTCACGATAAACAATAAATCAATTAATTGCACGATAATTAAAATGAGGTCGATAATTTTCCGGCTACGATAATTTTCATTTGTTTGTTTTCCAAAGGACTTCACTGTGACACATTGGTCTCTACCGCCCCCTCTCGTTTCCTTAGGGTAATGAGGCATGAACTCTCTTGAGGGTTAGCCTAAATGTTAGCTGCAGGGTGAGAAATGCTAACTAGGTACACATTTAAGCTGTGAATACCGCTTACACCACTGTGTACCGCCGTCTCACTCACAGGAAGGGTAGTTTTTTTTCCAGAGTTCGGCACTTCTTTGGGAACATGCCAGAACCAGAGTCTCATTTCTCCTCGTTTATCCTCAGAAGCGTGTGAGATGTGCTTTACTCTGCCTCTCACGGTCCGGTGCACTGCGGAGCGGAAAAAGCTCTACGTTTGTAATGCAGATACTAAAAAATAGCCAAGTAATAGTATAATCAGGTGTAAATATATCTTATTTAAATGAGAAGACTCTAAATTTACAGAAAGACCTTTAGAAGTGAAGAGAGCCAGTCCGGTTTTTACATGCACTCATTGCCCGCCGCTTTTCTACATGGGGCAAGCACCAATCTCTGTGAAACTTCAGAGTTAAATAGGGCTCAGTGTGATCTTTCCAAAGACCCCTTGTTTGCCATAATACCGCTCGTCGAACCGGAGTTATTAAGACGAAGACGATCGCCTTGGCCAAAAGTATAGGGACACGCCAGTATTTAGCACAGCTGGACACATTGCTATTCTTGAGAGATCCTGCCTTAAGCCACACAAAGTTGAGGTATGCTGACTGTCTTACAATGTCTTCCACTCCCAGGGTTATGTGATCTTTAGAAGTCAAGGTTTAATGGGTGCATTTGCATTATTATGTCATTATCATTACATCAGTAGAAATGGACACAATGGCAATGTTAACATTTATCGCAATAATTTCTGGGACAATTTATCGTCCAGCAAAATTTGTTATCGTTATAGGCCTACAAGTATCTGTAACAGTGTTGCCCCCTGTGTTTAAAACCCTTTCTTAACGCGAACTGATGGCCGGAATACCAATATAGCGCTTAGCTAGGGGGCTCACTTTAGGTAAAACAGTTCTGTGGGCTTTCCACCATTCCAGAGGACTGATTACGGACTCATCCTGCTATACTGAACCCCAGACCTACACACATACACACACACGCGCGCACACACACACACGCACACACACACCAGAGGGTTTTTTGGCGAACAGCATGTTCGACTGAATGGTATTTTTGAAAGTGGTGAAACAGATTTGTTGTTTTACCAGATTTTGTTGGGACCTGTCGAGCGACTAATTTTATAAACTGGTTTTATATTTTCATTTTAAAGTTTAATTTTTGTCCGTTTGAAGATAACCGAACCACTTCTATACCTTTGAGGACTGTTTTCGGTATTATCTCCTCCTGTGCATTTAATACATTCTCCTCCTCCGCTTCACTCACCAGTGAGGCAGTGTTGCCCGATGTTTTTTTTCCAAAACAAGTCCACCATGCAAATGTTTACAACATTGCCCCTTTTGGAGAGGAGGGGCAAAATTGTAACGTTGCCAGTGATTGGCTGTTATGCAAACCTAACGTGCTGTTCAAATTGGCCCATGTGCTGTCTGTATCAGCGCATGCTCTAAAACTGAGCAAAATAGTTTGATCGAGTTTTATAGCATGCGCATATCATCGTGATCGTCCTCATTTTTAATAAATTTGATAATAAATTGAGTTCGCTTTATCGCCCAGCACTAGACGGTATTTCTTTTTCCGGGTCGTTAGAAGGTGGAATGTTGTTCGTGCATAAGCAACATAATTTGTGTGTTACTGAGACATACGTACACTTAAAGGTAGTCATGTTACAGACACTGTTCGACAAAAAAACATTTGAAATATGTATTTGTTTATGTTACTGTAACATTTATAATGAAAAAGAATTCTGTGTAGATATCAACGTGAGACACATGCGGCTTATAATCTGGTGCGGCTTGTACAAAATAGTACAAAATTGATTTTCTTTCTAAAATTAGAGCATGCAGCTTTTAATCAGGTTCACTCTGTAGTCTGGAATTTACGGTACACACAAGTTATATGTTTATACCTAATTTCTCATGTTTAACCTGACCTGTTTATTTCTAGTAACAGTATCCTTCGGGATGTTTTTAAGCTACTCCACTCAGAGAGGTCAGTTTACTACCCACTTTTCTTGGCAATTTTACACCAGTCATTAAACATCAATGAAACAGTTCTCATATAGAGACCTACAAGTCATGGTGTTTGTCTAAAAGAAAACAGTAAAAAGGCTGAGAAAGAAATCCTCAAAAGTAAGGCAACTTTCAAGAAACATTGTTCCAAAATTCAAGAAAGTAAAACACAGATGAAGAATTTAACTAACCATATTGTGTCGCGGATGGAGAATTAATAGGCTGTTCTTTCAACGTTCAATTCACTAAAACATCTACAAGCTTACTTAAATAGCGTAACAGAAAACCACTGCTGACAGCAGCAAGATCACATAAGAAGTAAAGATGGAGAAACATAAGGGACAAATTTAATGAAATTTTGACTTCTAGTTTGCTCGATAAGGCAGCCCTTCACACACCTTTGATTCTAAAACACACTTATAATAAAGACATTGTTTTGTTTCAGATGTGCTAAAACAATTATCTTTTTACTTTACAGTTCTACAACTCTACAATTACTGAATGTAAATGGATTTTACTGTCTGTTTCATGACAGAATTAATCATATAATTGTGTATATAAATGTGTAATAATATAAGAAATAATAACAACTGCAAACTTTTAAAGGCTTGGGGGTTAAACATATAGTCTTTTCATGCCCAACATCAGAGAAATGAACTCATCTTTCTATATCTGACACAAAACTGCATTGGGTGCTACAGCAGTAGTGGAAGCCCATCTCTCTCTGGTTTCTCAGTCACTTCACTGAGGCCACAGTGCTGTGGGTGACATATGTACTGGCTGCAGCTCAAAGCTGTTTGGCAAGAAGGGAGAGGAAAAAGAGGGCTGAGGAGAGAGACCATTCCCCTGTGAGTGAAGGCAAGCAGTCAAGGTCGGGGGAGATCAGGATGGGGTTAATGAAATGCTAGCAGCGGGAGCGGGAAGGGGAAACTCCAGTGGTAATTTACAAGCCTCTCCCCTGTAGGGCTGAAGGTTACACAGGGCCTGTTGGGGGAAAGCAGAAGAATGGGGCAAGCGGATGGATCTACTCCATACCCCACAGCTCACGGCCCACCATATACACCATACACAAACACCCCTGTCCATTAAATGCAGAAAATGTTATGACCCTAGTGAAACCTAATGGTTTCTGGAGAGACTAACACCAGCCTCATCTGAAGTCTAGCCCAATGAACTCAAGTTACAGCGGCACTTTAACTAAGTTGGAGCACTAACAATAATGCTTAAAAAGCATTCTAACAAGGCACCCTCACTCCCTCCACGTCCTCTAACGCCTCTGTAATTTACACTGAATGATACTATCTTTGGCTTAATGTGAAATTGGAAAACATCTTCAGAGACTAGCTGAAGACGTATTAAGGCTCCGCGTTCATATTTTTAATTTTTATTAAGTTGTGTCGCTAATAAAAGCCTGGGCGTTAGTGATCGTGGTAATAAGCCTACTTTAAATTACAGCCCTAATTCCAGATGATGTCCCTCACCCATTAATAAACTGCTGACCTGGCTAAATATTCCTTCCTGATGAGGCTCCTGGCTCTGTCATAAAAAAATATCTGAGGTGTAATCTTCAACTGATTTACCTGCCGTTTCCTCATCGTCGCCTAATAAAAAGGGCACGAGCAGCCTGGCTTCATGGGGCTACTCTGTGATTAGGGATGCATAATCGTAGCCTGCTCTGATCGTTTCCGAGCCTTATAAGCCTTATAATATTGAATGAGAGGGGCTCGTGAGACAGGAAGAGTGCAGCGTAAGCAGAGCAGCTCTGGGAACAGTGCAGGCCTGTAGGCTTTATGTGCCTCTGGAGGAAAAGCACTTATGATGTACATCACTGGTTGAACTGGAGGCAGGGCTACTTATACTCATCCCGCATGACACATTGTGAGGTATTGACCACTTGTTCTTTTTTGTTAGATGCGCTGCTAAACAGCAGGTAAAGGCCCAGCAGTCACAAAGGGGAACTGATGAGAGAAGGTAAAAAGACAGAGGGAGAGAGAGAGAGGGGGGGGGGGAGAGAGAGAGGGAGAGAGAGAGAGAGAG
>JBBMFX010000141.1:15051747-15072264 GCA_037832545.1 Rhabdalestes septentrionalis | reverse complement strand
ATTATCCTTGGTGTTATATGGTAATGAAAACCTAATTATATCTTGTGTTTTAAATTTTTGGCAATTATTTCTAAACCATATAATGAAGCAAAGGAGCCTAAACCATTTAATACCACATAATAACGATTGATCAATTGATTTGAGGTCTTGGAATCATGATGATTCCTAATGGCTTCACTTATTGCTAGTGTTGACAGCCAATTATTCATTAGTTAATTTATGTAAGAATGTGTCCCTTTTTCAAATCCCATTATAGCTGGTTTATTTTTCTATTTAATTTTATATTAATTATAATGTATATTGCAGGCGATTGCTGGATGTCAGCATTTGTTTAATATTTAATGGTTCCCTGCCTTCTCAGACTGATAGAACAAAGTCTTTATTCTTTTAATCTTGTGTGACATATGAAGAATGTTTATGATCCGCCTTCTCTATCCCTGTAGCACCTCACCTCATCACTACTGGCAGTTGCCATCCTTACCTCATTTGGTAGCTCCATGCTCTATGGCTATAACTTGGCTGTGGTCAACTCTCCAGCAGGGGTAAGAACATTTTAAGCAGGAGAATAGACTAAAAACCGTATTTCCATGCTCTGAAATAAACCGAAATAGATAAGAAACAAAAGAACAAAAATGAAGATACGTCACACAGCATGAACCATTTGGCGAACACTGTGTAATTTTTTTTTTTCTATGTGAAAAAATGTTACATTACCACTGCATGAAAATTTTGATATGACACAGTTCCACACAGTGATTATTTGCTTGCTGAAGTTAAAATAATTCAAAATGCTAAAATAAATTCTGGTGTGTGCAGTCAATTAGTGTTAATCATTCCTTGGTCTTAATCTCAGTAGCAGTGTGTTTATTTAAATAGCTGAGTGAGGGTAAATGAAAATAGATAACTTTTTTCACAAAGTAAGAGAGTACTATTGCATTGTAAGTCAAAATCACATAGATCACAGTTCTTGCCACCCCAGGCCATTTGAAAATAAATGAAATATAATCATGTGCATATTTAACTCATTTTAAGTTGGATTAAGCATTTAGGGAAGCAATGATCGATACATTTTCCGTTTTACTGAGGAAAAGATATGAGGTGACACGGCCCCCAAATCCCTCAAGAACCACTGGGAAGATTTGGGAGCGTTCGGTTTAAAAAAGGGATCAGGACAATCAGGAAATATTTACAAGAAAATTGCTGATCAATTCAAATGACCCATATTAACATTTAGGGAGATAATTAAGAAGTTTAAGAAATTCAAAGCTATCAAGAACCAGGGAGCACATGTCTACTTTTTCAGCAGTGAGATTGAGGAGGATAGTCAAAGAAGTAAAATAACTTCAAAGACCACAGTGTCAGAATTACAGTTTGGTGTAATCTTGGAGGCAGCAGTTCTCTAAATCCACCCAAATATGGCATTCAGTTTTTATTAAGCCACAGGCACCGATCAAGTAACTGTTTCCATATTTTCAGTGCGATGTCAGACAGCCATCACTGTGGCATAGATATTATGATCAGTGTCCATCAGCTACCACTGTTTCTTATAAAACACTTCTAATACGATTATTATATGCGAATTATACCACTATCATGCAATATAGCTTCATCACAGAAACTGTACATGGAAAACACAGAAACTGTAGGGAAAAGTAAATGTTTATGATGATTTTGACCTATTGACCTGTGTTCTTTATAATAAAGATGGATCTGTTATGGAAAAGAATTATGGTGGGGAAATAGGATGTATATAAGTTTGTTCCATGATTTTCACTAGAAAATTAAATAAAGATGTTATTTGCACAGGGGTCCCCCAAATTGTATATACAGCCATAAAATATTCTATTGCATGTTATACAAAATAGTAATGAAATGCATTAATTCTGCATTAAAACTGGCCAAATTGTATAATAATAAAATAATAATAATAATAATAATAATAATAATAATAATAATAATAATGCATTTTATCCTTTATAATCCTGTTTTGATGCTCCATAAGAAGGGGTAAGGATGCTTAAAATAACATCAGGCTAATAATGGGAAGTAATGATCTGTATAAAAATCTTCATATATCACAGTATGCAATGATATTTACGGTACTTGGTTAATTTATACTGCTTAAAATGAAAATCAGCGTTACTACTTGACACCAGTACTGGTTTACTAGTAGAAATGGCATGGATCTCCCAGCACTGTAAGTGGCAAAGGAGTAAGGATATTATGATGTCACTTCTTGTTATTATCATTATTATTATTATTATTGTTGTTATTATTATTATTATTATTATTATTATTATTATTTATGTGTCCAAAATATGACATTCTTAATAATTTACCTCCTCTTGTTACAAATATATATCGGTTCATGATCAGTAAGTCTTAATTCTACAGTGAAGTGGAGAAAGGTTCCCCTAGTGGAAGCCTGAGCAGTAGCTCCAGAAAGGCAGTGTGCTGTGTGAGGGATTTGTTATTAAATGAGGAATGCGGAAAGAATGGACCATGTGGTTGAAACAAACCCTGGTTGAAACTCAGGGAATGTGGCCCATGCTACTTCATTATGCTTCTGGAACCTCTTCTAGAATAAAAGCAAAGATTACTGTATTCAGGCATGTAATTCTGGGTACATCTGTGGAGGATTATTTATTATTTCAAAAGCAGGAAGTGAAATGTTCTTTAGTTAAGCTGATAGGAACAAGCTCTTTTAAAGCAACTTTTATAGTGGAGATGCATAACATTATTAATCTATTTTGTGCAGCAGTAGTTGCCTCTAGCAGGTCTTCATGTACAGTAAGTGGGGACCTATTTGCCCTGCACCATTAGTCTGTTAATGGTGAAAAGATTCAAATTTTCCTGTTTAATTCTTTGTTTCATAGCTGACTGCTATATCCCCCGTGAAAGTGGTTTGGCTTTATGCTGCTTTTTGGTACGCTGCATACCCTTAATACTGAATTAGGGTTACAGAAAACACAATTCCAACTGTTCAAGTGATCAGAGTCATTCTGATCAGTAGCCAGGATTGCTGGATTGATCGGAACAGGAAATACTGAATTTGTTAAAAAATGTTGATAAAAGCCTTGATAAGTGACCTTTCAGCCACTCAATAGAATCAGGTCTGACAGTCACACCACTGTACACATGAGTCAATTACGAGAAAACTAAAACCTTGAAACTGCAGTGAATTGGTTTAAAGTGATTAGGAAAAGAGGGAAAAAAAGATAAATGTGCAGGAATTCGGTTAGATTGTGACCTGAGGAGGGTAAGAGAGTGAGAGAACAAGTGAGTAAGTGAGTGAGTAAGTCAGTAAGTGAGATAGAGAAAGAAATGTGAGAGTCATTGACTAGATGAACCCAAGGCCCCTGTTTCCACACAGCTAAATGTATGCTTTTTTGATTAGGATCTTTGAATCTGAGACATTTGGCCTGATATGGGTTTTAAGGATGCATGATACCATTAAATCTTACATTTTAAATCTACTTCCCCTGCTATACATGAATAATGTGTGAGTAGTGTCACATGAGAGTCACATTGCTTTGTTTGGTTTGGGATACGGTAACTGTGCAACCACATGAAATGAATTTACGAGAGAGTCAGCAGGCGTGTATGAAAATGACATTTTCTCTCTACCCCTAAACCCCCCACCTATAACCACACAGTACATCAAGGACTTCTACAACCGCACTGTTGTGAGTCGGAATGGGACGGGCCTGACTGGAGAGACGCTGACGCTCATGTATTCTCTGACCGTGTCTGTCTTCGCCATCGGAGGCCTGATTGGCTCTTTGATGGTGGGGATACTCGTCACCAAATTTGGAAGGTAAGTCAAGAGGAGACCCCATAACATCTGGTGCTGTCTGGTCACTCTGCCAGATGGTCCCTTGAGTCTGAGAACCACTGAGGTTCCTGCCACCTCATCTGTCACCCCCAAGACCTTTTGTACCTCTCTGGCTGACCTTGGCCATCCTCTGGAAGAGAAACAGTTTTGTTGTTCTGCTCTTTAGGCTCCAAACTTTCCTCACTAAATTTTACCATGGCCTTGTTATCATTGTTATCATTGATTAAAATTTTTATGCCCACAAAACTGCACTGATTTTAAAATACTACTAAGTACAATTTAATTTCTATTTAAAAAATAGATAAAGCAAACACATGAATGCTGCTTCAGTGGCTGGATATCATTATTCTGATGAAATCAAAAATGCGATTGTGTGTACATGCTTGATCAAAAACTATTACAGTGCCTTCAGTTATAAAAATATGATAATGATTCTTAGAGGCCTTATGCTAAATAATACTAAGTTTTTACAGCACACTTGTGTCTATCCATGTTTTAGGGCGAAGGTTAGACATAATCGCCGTTCTTGGGTGGACTCACAGGGGGCCTGGTAAACTCCTCCACTTGTCTTGCCTGCTCAGAGCATCTCACGGGAGCTACGAGATTAGACTGCGGAAATTTAAATGCAAATGAAAGATGATGATTCACAACCCCATTTAATGTTCTAATCAATTTCGGCCCAGCAAAGTGTTTTATAGGACTATGGCCATCATAGCACGGAGCATGGCATAGCTGGGTGTAAATCAGGGTGAAAGTTTACCACCTGATAGAACTAATCAAGGAGTCTAGCTATTTTACTCCGCGCTGCGGTCGTGGAACATCAATTATCTGGTTTTGATAGTTAAACTCCCTGGTGGCTGGCTATTGAGCATAACTGCCCCAGCTTAATGAGCAGTGGCAAGAACAGGACTCTGACTTTCTTTGCAGAAAAGGAACCGTCGTCAACTCTTCCGTGCTGGTCTTCATAGCAGGAACCTTGATGGGCTTCAGCAGAATCTGTCACTCACCTGAAATGGTCATTTTTGGCCGTTTTGTCACAGGAATACATTCAGGTAAACATGCACCTCAGAAAATGAACAACATAGAGAGTTGGTTCATCCCTTAAGCCCTTGGAATCTGTATATGGCTCACAGTCCAGTTTGTCATCTTTAGAAATATATACTTACATATGATAGCACTTTCCTGCTAGACAATTCAGTACAGTATGGTTACTAATCTAAAACTATCCATTTTCTGATTGAGTGTCTCTATCCCATTGGATAATGATTCTGCCTCACCATTTTAAGCTCTACTCATACATCTCTGTTCAGAACATATGGTCCCCTGTCAGGAAGAGTAACTAAATTCAGCAGAGGTACAATATCAGTCACTCAGTAAAAGAAATGACAGTGGAGTATGTGATCATGTATTAGTAACTAAACCAGTCAATGGCATAATTAAAATCAATATTAATTTCTTGGTACTTAGTGAATAATTTATAGTAAATAACAAGTAATAAAATTAGTAGTCAAATGATAAGCCACAATTTAAAGGTTAATTAAACTTAACTTAGTCTATGGTGTGTCTTGTCTAATTTTAGGGATCTCTCTGAGTGTGGTGCCAATGTATTTGGGAGAGATTGCTCCCAAAAATCTGAGAGGCTTCCTAGGCCTCATGCCTAGTATCTTTATCTGCATTGGTGTGTTCTCCGCTCAGCTCCTGGGTCTGCATGAACTTCTTGGAAAGGTATATCACAGAATGTGGTTATTAAAACATTGAGCAAGTAATAATATCCCACAAGAAAATGTTTCTGCCTAAAAATGTCACGGGCAAATAGGGTTGTATGTCATTTTATTCCGTCGTGGCTATTCTCAGGATTTTGAATGAGTGACCTGTGTTTCTCAGTTCCTGTCTTGAAATCCATTTGCACTGCACTGTTTTATGATTTTTATACTCAAACACAGAGGTGCCCAGTCATGGGCCTGGAAATCTAT
Source organism: Rhabdalestes septentrionalis (assembly GCA_037832545.1). Lineage (NCBI taxonomy): Eukaryota > Metazoa > Chordata > Actinopteri > Characiformes > Alestidae > Rhabdalestes > Rhabdalestes septentrionalis. The sequence continues at coordinate 15,066,456 of JBBMFX010000141.1, read as the reverse complement.
CACCCTGCAGAACCCTAATCTAACACAGCTGGTCCAGGTAATGTAGGCCTTCGGGGTATCTGAATATTTGAGTCAGGTGTGTTGGATTTCAATTCTCCAGGGTGGTAGATATCCAGGACTATAATTAAGCACCCCCGCTCTAACACTTCTGAATAGTGATGGGACGATCCACGTTTTTCCAGTTCAGATCTGATTCTGATACACAACTGCCAATACGGATACAGATTCCGATATAATACATATTTTTACTTTAATATTAGCATTACTTTGGTTAAAATTGTGCTGTTTGTTAGTAAGGTTAAATCACAGAGTAAATAAACTACTAAGCACTTTTAGAAGAATTAGAAGAGTAAAAATATGCACAACTAAACTGAATTTAAAGGCATTCTAAAGCACTTTATTTACACTTCAGATAAAAGTAGCAACATCAGCTGTAAAACCAAAAAAAACACAACAATCTTGGCTGAATCACTGAAATAGTTCAAGTATTATGAGCATAACAGCAACAACTGTGAATAAAAAAGTGTAATCTCAACACTTCTGTATTTAAGGTGGACAAACTTTAGCCTCATTATGTTTAGAGACAGTGATCTAAATAGTTCAAGTATTCTGTGCATTTTAGCAGCAACAAGTGTAAAAAATGTGTAAAACTAATAAATATTAATGAATGTGAGACACGACATAGGCATCAGGTTTTGAGAGATAGAGAGAAGGGGAGAGGGACAAACAGCCAACAAAACAAACTAGCCTCTGAAAGGACCCCAAAGTGGTATTGAGGGAGAGCTAAGAGTCTTCTCTGATATTCCTTTCGCTTTTGGGTTGTCTGCTGTAAATTTGTTGCGTTTTTGGAAAAAGTCAATGGGTGTCTGGTGCCGACACATCTCATAGTACAGCGTCGAGTTTAAGATCCCGCATGAGCTACGAACTGGAGTTTAGCGAACTGGAGTTTAGATACTGATATCATATCCGATCTGGCCCATCTCTGCTTCTGAATCATAACATTACTTAATTACAACCCTCTTATGAAGTGAGTTGAGTTATGGACTGCAGAAAACTGCAGAATTTAAGAACCAACCAGCTCTTCGTGACACTTTTTAACTATATGTTTTTTCTGTACTGTGTTGTTTGGCAGGAGGAACACTGGCCCCTGTTTCTCTCCCTAGTGGCTGTCCCAACATTCATCCAACTGATGCTGTTGCCATGGTTTCCAGAAAGTCCTCGTTATTTGTTGATTGAGAAGCATAATGTTCATGCAACAATCACAGGTGAAAATCTGGCTTTAGTCATTCTGTTGTGTTGAAAGTTTGTTTGAAATTCAAACAAACAAAGAAATTCATTTTTGTCATTTTGGCGTTTCCATCCTGTTCTGAACAAACTTGAGAGCAACATGTTGTATAAAATTCTATAGATATCTCTACATTATTCTTGTAGTACTGTTGTATAATACTCTATATTGTTCTTGTGACATTGGTGAATAAATTCTGGGCTTTTGTCACATAGTCACGTAATACTCTAAACTGAATTTGTGACATTGTTGCACAGTCTTCTTCATTGATGTCCCAACGTCGTAAAATACTCCACACTTATCTTGTCCAGCTGTTGTTCACAACTGATCCTGTAGTACTGTTGTATAAAACTCTACTTTAATTACTCAGTTATAATATCCTACAATGATTTTATGACCTTGTAGAAGACTCTTCCCTGAAAGTGGGACACCTTCATATAAAAATTTACATTGTCTTATGTGTTCCCACAGCTCTGAAATGGTACAGAACCAAATGTAACATTCAAGCTGAGATTGAGGAAATGCAGGAGGAGCAACGCTCTCTGTCCACCGTGCAGACTGTGTCGGTCTGGCAGCTGTTACTGGACCATACAGTTCGCTGGCAGGTCCTCTCTGTGGTCATCATTAACATCGGGATGCAGCTGTCTGGTATTGATGCAGTAAGACAGTGTTTATGTTTACATTTGACTAACCCGAAGGTTTTGATCATTTTCCAGTTTAAACACTGTTCTAACAAAATCAAGATGACCGGTCCAGTGCTTGTGACCTGGCATATGCATGAATAAAGCTGGCATTTTGAGAATGAGCCCTGGGTTTAATGATGTAATATTTGGCAGTAAAATCCCTAAGCTCCTGTGCTCACAGGGAATTTGCCAAGCTATTGCATGCCATGAAGCAATAGAGAAGCAGTAGAGAACCAGGGAAGCAGCACCATGGTGGCTAATTTGAGTTTCCTGGGCGTATGCAAGAAGTCTTTTATTTTTAGGACAAAGCTATTCAAGGAGTATTACCTTTCTGAATTATTTTGTTTAGCCACAAATTAATTATTCAAATGATTAAGTGGACAGCGAGAGCAGAAAGCTAATACTTTACCCAGCAGAGCTGCACAAATTAGAATCCTTATTTCTAGAGTGTGTTTATAGCACCTAATTTGCTCTGCCCTGCCAAGGCTATAAATAAAGGCTGTATTAAAGCAAATTCAAATATAAGGAAATGGCCACATTACTTAGTTAAATATGTACTGTATGGGAATTTAAGATTAAAAAGGTAAAATTGATATGTGAATGATACATTTTGTATTTGATATATTTTTGTTTCCAGGGCCCATTCTTTATACACTGTTTTCAAAATGTGCAATGGAGAGCCTAGACACCCATGAAGCCAAAATTATTTAGATATTTATCTGACCAAAGCATGGATACAATACTCCGAATTATCTGTATATTTCCATAAATATTGTTCAGGGATAACAAAATCATGGATACTTTCTCTGTTGAGAAAGATACTGCTGACACCATGACACAATAACAAATAGAGATCATTTTGATGATGGATTTTGAAGACAGAACAGACATTTCAGTAAATCAACTTTTGTGCCATGCAGTAAACGTGTCACAACTGTAATGTGAATTGGGGCATCCTATGAGAAATAGGATCCTATAAGAACTGGAGCAGCAGATATTGATTTCTGAAATGTAGGAATCATTTTGTTCCCTTTGTATTTCTGGAATTAAGTCTCAAACAACTTTCTTATAGTTTTGTTTAGATCCTTTGTGCTCCATGTAAAACTTAGGGCAAGCACCCCTACTCCAAACCACCTCAATCATGAGAAGCAATTTAGAAGACTGTAAGACTCGGCTTAATTCTAAAAAATACTAACAAAGAATGTTCTCATAATACTATTCTCAGTCCCTGTTACAGCTATTAATAAATAGCAGGCAAGAAAATCCGATTTTGTTCATTTCTCATTGAATACCCCATTTAAAAACATATTTACCCAGTGTAACACAAGGTAATTTTTTTTCATTGTCTTTATGATTTTTTTTTTGTCTTAATGACTTATTTATTTGATTGTTTTGTTTCCATTGTTGAAAAAGGCCCAACTGGCCCAAAAGGCTGTTATTGCAGCTAAATGTTTTGTGTACATACTAGGAAGTCAACAGTAAATTTAAAATCTTTAACAAAGTTCACAGATTCTATTAAATTATGTCTTTCCAATGTTTTTGTTTTTTCATTATGCGGTCACTTATATTATGAAATGCAAAAGACTGAATCCCACTTGTTCATTTAGATATGAATTGGTGGTGATTGACAGTGATTGTGACACAGGGAACATGAATGGCCCTACATGTGTGTGAAAAAGAGAAAGAAGAAAGCGAGCGAGACAGTGAGGGCGTGTGCATGCGTGTGGGTAAATGGGGCTGACAGGTGGCATGTCTTGGCTGAGTTGAGCCGGAGCAGCAGGAGCGAGGCTGGCCGTGTGTGTCCTCTGCACTCCCAGCAGCTCTAAAACCGTCTGTGTTCCCTCTGATTACCCCCCTGCCTCAACTCGCGTACACCCTTCCAGCCCCAAAATTGAATCTGAAGTGTTGTCCACCGGAACCTTGCAGCCACGATACACCACCTGTACAAGCCAAGAATTACCATCTCTCTCTCTCTTCCTCTCTCACCATCCCTCTTTCTTACCCACTGATTTGTTTTCTCCTTCGGCCTAGATCTGGTTCTACACCAATGATATCTTTGAGAACGCTGGGATTCCAGCTATTGAGATCCCGTACACCACCGTGGGAACCGGAGCCATAGAGATCATTGCAGGACTCATAGGGGTGAGTTCTCCAATTCTAATGAAACCCTTATAAATGACTTGTCAGTACCATTACAGTCACTGGGGAATGCCACACTGGCTGTGGTCAACCCAACCTAAAGTCTGTCATATTAAAAAACAATCAAATTCCTCTTGATCATATATTCTTAGCATTAACTGATTATCCTACATGTTCTGTTGTTGACAAATATAAATATTTGCATACATTGTAAGATTCTGGACTATCATCTTTAAGGCAAAAATCTTTAATTCACACTTTTCTAAATTCAGAGGCATGCAGAAGTAAACAAATCAGCTTGCTTTCTGCACCCCTAAAAAATAAACCACTTTTGTGGCCATAAAGAACCTCTCAGTGGGTGGTTCTTTAACGGACCATTTTAAATGAGATGAGTTTGGAGAAGGTTTTTAAAGTTGTAAGAATCTCCACATAATGGCTCTGTTTGAATTAAAAGGATTTCCTAGAACTGTAGATCCATAGTGAGAAACTGCTATGCATCAAAAGAACTTGATATTTTAAAAAAATGTGTCCTGCAGACTAAGACTGGCATAGCATTTGAGCACCTTTCGACATAGCAGAATTGTTAAGTCGATGTTATTGAGGAAGAATGAGCAGCTCCTTGTTCTAGAGTGGTACAGAGTGCGGGCCATGTGTGAGCTGTCCCTTCGGAGCGCCTCTGCCCCACCGTCTGTTGCGTCTGCTTCACTTTGCTTTTCTCTCCATCTTCTGCTGCGCACTTTCCCCAGTTTTCCGCTCTGACACTCATAGAAAACAGTGCATGAGATGAAGGGAAGGCATTAGAGAGACGGATGAGACTTGTTCCCGCCGGCTCCTTCCCTGGGTCACATCTCAACGCTGTAATGGAGGCCAGACGTAGTCTCCCTCTCCCAGTCGTATCGCTTAGCCAGGATTTAGTGATGCACCAGCAGCGGCTGGAGGAGGCGAGGCACGCTGTTAGTCAGGAGAACTCATTGCTGTCAGTGTCAATTGGTCCTCACTTGGGAGGCGAATGGCACACGGGAGGAAGGCCAGAGATTGGTTATAAAATTACAGCTATTCATTCTGCTGTCAGCTGCTCTCCGCACCCTCCTTTAAGTCAGCACTCGGCTTTGGCTCTCATCTTTACTAACACTTAATAAAAAATTCAGCATTCAGCTCTTATTGTCCTACAGTCTCGCTCTAAAAGTACAAAAACCCAATGTTTCCCAAACACACTACCCTGGGCTAGCTCTCGGTCTGGGATTGGCTGTGACAGCCTATGAATTTACCCATCCTGTTGCATGAAACACTTTAGAAGTAATGTGATCTAATACAACAAATAATGTGACCTCTGCATTGTTATGATTGGTTCACCTTTTCCATGTCCAACAAATACACTTAGAATGCAAAAGAATGTTCTAAAAAAAGGGTCGTTTTGTGTTTTGATCATCCATTTAGATCTGGTTTTGAGTAACACGCAATTTTAACAAAATACAGTAATCCAATGCTACCAGAAGACTAGATGTAATACAATTCCATCAAATGAGATGATACAAACTCACTATTGTGTCACAGTTAGATCAATAGAAAACATGGTCAGAGAACATATGTACCAAAGGACATCATGTAATATTTAAGACCTGGACATTAATAGGTTAAATTCAAACCAGTGCAGAATCAGTTTGCTATCTGATAAGAAAGATGATATATTAAGTACTGGCAGTCTTGAAGAACTCCTGGTGCTCGATGTGTTGTTTTTGCCAGTGCTTAAAAATGAACCTACTGGTTGCAGTTACTGATAGGAGTTATAATATCATATTGAAATTATGAATTGATGTGTATCTTTCCTTAATCCGTCCTGTTTCTTATTAGTGCTTCACAATTGAGCGACTGGGAAGAAGGCCGTTGATCATTGGGGGTTTTGGGGTCATGGGGATGTGTTGTGCTGGGATAACACTTTCTCTCATCCTACAGGTGAGCATGACTTGAACTGTTGAAACTTCTTATCTCTTTGAATTGCATTTGTTATTTAGGAAAATGAAAGCAATTCAAGTGCTCCAAACTAGTATTCAGAACTGCTGCTTCTTCTCTTCATGCCCGGTGCTTTTATTGCTCTCACTTAGACACATGTGTACTTCATGAAGTATGTAAGTGTGGGCTGTGTGGTCGGGATCATCGCTGGGTTCTGTATAGGACCAGGTGAGTGTCTTGTGGATCTGTACATTCTAGTCTTTTTAAACAACTAACTTCTGAGGCTACACTTCCCTCGTGTGAAACAGGGCTGCCTTAAACACATGCTCATATGTGGTCTCCAGAGTATTGTTTAGACTTGATCAACAGATGGCCATCCTTTGACCCCAGAGATTGCACGACGTCTGGAAGTAGGGAAATAGCGACACCTGGAGGCCAAATTCAGACTATAATGTTTAGAAATAAAAGCTTCAAGCTGCTCCAGTGTTTAAAAAAAAAGCCTCAAGCTGCTCTAGTCGTAAAATTGTTCTATTACTCTAATAAAAAGAACGGCTATTTCGGGTACTTTTCGAATTTAGTTATTTATTAATAATTCCTGGATTTGCCTAGGCTAGCCGGCAAAAGTTATGCTTTAGATTTTGAAATATATTGCTCTTTTACTTTCTACTCATTCATAATCATGAACTGATAACACAGTAAGAGATCAACTGAGCAAACCTATTTATAAGGTGCAGTATATCTTATTGCCACCTATGCTTTTTTAAAAACTTTTTTCTTTCTTTTGAAATACATCATAATTGAACAACATATCACCAGTAACCTGGAATCAAATGAGGGAGGTCTAAAATATCTGGGTTTTTAAGTGCATAAGTTGCTCTTTTAGCGATCTATCAATATCAGGCATGGAGTTTATGCATGCCACAAGAGCATAGCAGAGGAGCACTGCTGAAATGATGAATGAGACTGCAAGCACTTTACTCTGTTGATGTATTATCCAACTCCACTCCAAAATCTATAATTCATTCTCAGGCCGCAGTCTCAATCGCTGTAATTACGTCTTTAATTAGGATTTTTTATGGCTCATTGTTCATAAACAATGATGAATATGGCTTTTTAAGACAAAATCCTGCATGAACAATGAATTACAACCAGAGTTCCATATCAGTTTAACTGCAGCACGCCTTCTTCCGCAATTATCATGCACAAATAATGAAGCCGCCGCTTGGCTTGTTCCTGAATTCATTAGACTTGAAATAACACCTTGCGCCTGCTTATTTTTCACTTGTAACCAAAAGGGATTACAAGTTAAGCACTGGAACAATCCCTACTTCCTGCATATTGAGATAACGAGCAGCTCATAAAGCTACTTTATGTCCTCCTCCCACCATGAACTGTTGCATTATGGAAAAGGGATGGACTAATGCTTTTATATATATAATACACATGCAAGTGTACATAACTATACATGCTTCATATAATAATTCATATACTTTGGTTTTCAGTTATCAAACACAACAGAGTAAAATAATTACATTTTTTTCTCTTTTTAAGCTGGTGTTCCTTTCCTTATTACGGCTGAGCTTTTTAAGCAGTCCCATCGTCCTGCTGCGTATACCGTGGGAGGCTCTCTAAACTGGATGTCCAACTTCACCATTGGCTTTATCTTCCCTTTCTTACAGGTGCCATTACATTCAGTTTATTTCAAAAGGCATCTCACTTAACATTCACGCAAGTGATAGAAAAATAGAACACGGGAGAAAGTGTTATCATGTGTTATGGTATCTTCTTATGACTATGTTGTAAAGATGAATGTAAAAGTAGGCCTTGAAATGATTTCAAATATACGCAATACTGACAAGACGCAGTTACAACAAAGGAATAAAGTACCACCAGTGCTGTTATAAGATGCTGTTATAAGATATAACAATCCAAGTGGAACTAATTGTATATTTGCAGAGTGTATGAAGTAAAAATGGTATAGTTTCCTCAAAATGACAGTTCAGCTGAAACTTCATTAGGCCCGTTTATTGGCAGGACATAGTAAATTACCAGATATGTGTCCAGAAGTCAATAACAACAGACTAAATCTGGGTGTACTGGCTGTTAAATGCACGCTGTAAAGCATAAGACCGCAGTGTGTTTGTGGTCATGTTGCAGTTTTATATTTCTTCATGTACTTTCACAGACACTTCATCTGCAGTTTCTACTGTCTCACCATCACGTTGGTTTGAGCTCATTTAAGCTTGTACTGTTTCGCCTCTTTATCACAGATGTCAGCTGGATCCTATTGCTACCTGGTGTTCAGCAGCGTGTGCTTAACGGTGGCTATCTATGTGTTCTTCATCATTCCCGAGACGAAGAATAAGACATTTGTGGAGATCAGTCAGATGTTTGCCACTAAAGAGGCGGTGGTTGAGAGCCAGGCCCTCAGTCAGCCGGATCAGCTCAAACTGAAGAAGATGAATGGATATGGAACGCTAGAAAATGGCTCACTTGAGTTTGACAGCTCCTCCTCCTGTCCCTGAGCCGAGAGAAAGAGAGAAAGAAAGAGAGAGATAGAGTTAAATCATGTCCTTTGTTTTTTGTATGTTCTACATGGTTCAGTTGACTATTTTCTGAGCCAGTCCATCTATTATGGGGCCATTATGTCACATATGAATAGAATTTGTAAGAATACCAATAATATTTATTTAGTGGTATCATCTGTTCAAATTAAATGTGTTGGATATCTTATTAGGAGATGCATAGAGGACATAAGTGCTTGAAACCTAATTAATATTGAATTTTCATTTATTTAACATTGGAACAAAAATCCATTCCTGGATAAAGTATATTGTTTGCTAGATACAGAATGCAATTATATGAAGAAATTGTATGTTCTATTATAGGGTCATTAAGAAAATAATTTCACACATTTCAGGGTATTGGGTGTGTACTATTCGTCAGTGTACATAGTCGCTGCTCTCATACTTCTTTCACCTGATTTTATATGAAATTCTGACTGAAAGGACTGTCTGTGATTTTAAACTATTCATTGTTGCTGATTTATCTCAGTGACAGGTGTTATGTTGCACTACTGAACTGTTCAGCTTAATTCATGTCATGGTTCTTTTACTTTAAAATGATGTAACAGTATTGTTTTTAGGGTTTGCAGTATTTGTACATTTGTAGTCATGCTAAGTCCGTCAGATATGTACAGTCCTCGCCAAGGGTTCAGTTGTCATATTTTACTTGGTAAGGACGAGACACTGATGCTGGCCAAACCTCCTGAATCTATTTTCTACTTTATTTGACCTCATGTGTACTGACTGAGATAGCTTTTAAAAACATGCCTTTTTACAACAGGCAAATAAAAGCCTTAAATGGATCTGGGAGGCTTCGTTTATTGGAAGCATCAGGGGGGTACGGTGATAAAAGCTTACAAAGCAGGATGAGAATAGACACGTGCCAAGCAACTCCAGTGCCAGCCCCCAGCAGCTTCATTAACTCACTGAGGAGGCGGATTTCATGCTTAATTAAAGAAAAGGGTTATCATGCTCACCTTGATCTATGGGCACTCATCTCCTCTGGGACTCAACTTCATCTGGACACACCCTCTAGAAGTTTCAGACACTCCACTTCCACAGTCAGCACGAGAAATAAAATAATCTACACAAAGATACATTGCTCACTCCAGGTTAGAGTTTTAATTTATCAGTACATTTAGACCTACCTTGAATCTAAGTGCTTCCAATTATGTTTCAATTGTAATTGCAGTAGAAATTCCGAATCATTATAGCAGAAGAGAAAGGAATCTTACTTAAAAATATCAAACCCTCCTCAGTTTGTCCTTTGTGGTGTGGCATAGCTGCTTACCATCTTGACTGGCCTCAGAGCTGCAGTCTGGGTGTGGCCTCTCTGCTCAGTTCCATCAGGTGCAGAGGTGTGAGGCTGCTGAGCGAGCTGCTAGCCTGGCTGGCCCCTAGGCAGTGGTGCTCCATCTGTGTGTGAGCCTCGCTAGCTCCCCTGAAGAGGCCCGTGTAGACAAATGATAGGAAATGCGAGCGTCTCCTGGTGCAAGAAGAGAAATTGTGAGCTAAATCGCGTCTGGCTTTCAGCTTTCCCCAGTCCTCGTCCACTGGGCTCAAGGTCACTGCTTAAACGTGATCTCGATGGGCCTCCGTCCACAGCTGTGCTCATCCGGATCACTTTCAGAGGACAAAGACCACCCCCGACTTTCACTCCGCCAGCTGATGTGACTTTGGAAAAATCTGAAGAAAAGGCAGCTGTGGAAGGTGGCTTGAGTTTAGTCTAGATCTGTAGGCCTTCTTGTCCCATGTGAACTCATGAAAAGAATATGTTGGTTTCAATTTCAAAGAACCGTTCATCAACCATCATTTCGTCCTATTTCCCCACTTCATCCAATACATTAATATGTGTGGTGTCCACACTTTGCTGCTCTAGATTCTGCACAGCAGATAAAAGGTAGAGGAAGTCTATGTTACCTTTTTGGGCTATATCCAGATACACAGATAAAACCACTGACAAGTGAGGTAAATTACATTGACTATCTCATTCATGTAATGGGTTGAGATATAGTAGACAGCAGGAAAAATGAGTATGAGCAACTTTAACAAGAGCCTAACTGTCATAGCTGCATCTGAACATTATCAAAACGGCAGATCCTGACCAGAGGTACCTACCACATCCGAGGAAAGACAACAGGGCAACTGGTGACAGGATCATGGGGGCACAAGGCTTTCTGATGTGTGAGGAGCTAAATTGCAGAAAAGTTACTAATAATAAAAAGCAGGGATGGGTATTGGGAACTAGTATAAATACTGGTGCAATAAAAAATATCAATAAGATACTGTGTGTGTGTGTGTGTATGTGTTTCTTACCTGAGGAAGAGATAGCACCTGGATGCACTATGGGAGGAAGGCAAGCCAGCAGATGCAGTGTGAGGCTCTAGGCATTGTTTTGCTGGTAAACCTTGTGTCTTGACACAAGTACTCCGCGTCTTAATGGGACAGAGCCGTTTTGGTAGTATAAGTGTTACCTACACAGTTTTTAGACAGTGATTTAATATTATGGTGTTTGGTGTATGTGGTGTTCAGCTTCTTACTTACATAGACTGCATGTCCTACTGCATTAGCCTTCCTATTGCAGAAGCCATTTGAATCCTACTCTATACCATTCTGGCACCACTGTAAGAGGCATGTAGGCACGTTTACAACTGATGGCAGTGATGGTATCATTTTTTATTTTAGCTGGAGTGCCCTTTAAAGTCCATCCAATGCGTCGCAGTGCTGGTGGATTGCTGTTATTCTTAAATGTACACCCAGCTTCAGTGCTTCCTCACACAGCACTAAACACAGGCTAATATTTCACTCTGAATTGACTCCCCTGATGGAATGACTGTCGTCCTGTAGGTCAGCACGAGGAGAGGATGTTGGTCTAATTAGCAGCAGAAGAATCTACCGCCTCCTCAGCACCTGTCACTGCAGCCTCAACTCTGCCGCCTTGTGGTCGGGCACGGGAACAGCGTTGCAGGGGCGTTGCTGCAGTGTGTCGGTATTTGCTGCTTCCTCAACACAGCAACTTTAACATGACCTTATGTGTGTGGCCACAGTGTCGGTCACTATATTTACAACCATGTATTCAAGCCTGTATCTAAAAAAGGCCTAAAAAAACCAAGTCTGGGAATGATGCCACCTCCCACCAACCTCGTAAAGAACACAAACAGACACAGTACCCTCACAAAGAAGACCCGCTGCTCCCTCTAACATTTTAATTAATGACAACAGATTTTCTCCTCATAAGTGCTTTAATGTGGCTTATTGCTGTTGCAGTCCCCTTGGCCGTGGAAATATTATGTTGACGGATGTGCTGTGTCGCTGGCACTCCCTGGATGGAGGCAGCTGTCAGGCCCGGGATGATAACATTAACGCAGGGGGAAAGTGATGACAAATGCCTGTTATCAGCGAACGAGGCCGGTGACAAATCGAATCGCGGCTCCCAAGAACCCCCATTACACCGTAATAAAAAAAGATTGATGGTCCTCTCTGTCAGGACCTCTGTTAATGCGATTTCGACTGGTCTCTCCGGCTTCCAATTAAGATGGGGAGGAGAGAGAGAGAGAGAGGGAGAGAGGGGTAGAGAGAGAGAGATAGCAGCTACATAAGCCCTACTAATTGGATCAGTGCAGCCAAAGGCACTTTCTCTCTCCCTCTCCCTCTCCCTCTCCCTCTCACTCTCTCTCTCTCTCTCTCTCTCTCTCCAATTCTCCTCCACCTTTTACTTTTTCTCTCTCACCCCTTGCTCTCTCACTGTCTTTCTCCCTCCCCTCTCTCTCTCTCCCTCTCTCTCTTCATCCCTCCCCTCTCTCTCTCTCTCTCTCTCTCTCTCTCTCTCTCTCTCTCTCTCTCTCCCTCCCCCCCCCCATCCCCCCCCTAGCTCTTGCAGTGGCACAGTCTGGAGCGTATCTTTGTGCATTCCGTTATTTCAGGATTTATGGCTTGGTGGTGGGGATGCAGCCTGTGCCGGCAGTGATGGGGAGCGCTCTGTCTCTCTGCCAGCTCACACATACAGACAGGCACAGATGGGAGCAGAGATACAAAACCCAGCCAGTGATGAAACATCCTGACAAACAGTGGGACAGACAGAGAGACAAATAGCTCCACGTGAACCACTTGCCATGCAATTAAGTAAATAAGGATTGACTGTGTGTCACTGGTGCGCTCGGAGTACGCCATCCATCCCTCGATGTCTGCGCGTCACCCACTGATTTCATTATCGGCGAACGCTTGTTATGCTCCTAAAGGACTTTTTGTGGATTAAATGCTAAATGACTTGACAAAGGCTAGACAAAGAGCTCTGCCCATTCTGATAATGTTGTGTTGTTAGTATCACCTGGAGGTTATGCCATCAGTAGCCTTGACATGCAGGCAGTGGCAGCCCTTGGATCTACTGCACCAATGGCCTGGCATCTGCCCAACCCTTTAAGAGAAAGAGGATTGGCTAGACTACAGCCAATGTCTGAGGCAAACAGTTTTGCTCTATGCATCGCTTGATGGGGAATACATGAGGGACAGTGACAGTGGTAAACAAGATGTAGGATTTTAGAGCTATGTCACCTGATTTCAGGCCTTTCTGTTGACCAGTGGAACTGCAACAGACCTAAAGACATTTATAGAATTTAATTTATCCGACTTTTTTTGAATGACTAATGTTATGCTATGGTTTACTTGTCTGTAAGGTGTACCTGAGTGCCTTGAAAGGCACTTTTAAATAAAATTAATAATAATCATAATTTAAAGCTGCCAAATCTTTGCTGCTGCTACCTACACCGTGCAGCTCATGCTGAAGGCAAACAGCTCTCCAAACCCATTTCACATACCTGGTGGGCTCTTATCATTTTTAAACAAGATTTCGTTATTGGAACAAAAGTGGAATGTACTTTTGTACATTTCAAATGTTCTCTTTTACTCCCCAGGTCATATTTGAAAGCAGTAAAAAGTCTTTTTATCATGCATTTGATGTCACAACCATGCTCTAAAAAATGTTTAGGCACCCATTTATGTTAAAGTGAGTGTTGTAGCGGAGATATTAGAGCAGAAGATGATGATTAAATACTTTATTTTTCCTGGCTGCTCGGAAGCAAATTGCACAACCTTCCAAATCAAACATGCTGAAGTTTTTTTTGCCTAGGAAGTCCGATACATAACAGTTTGTATTTACAGCACTCAGCAACCAATCAGAACTTCGAGAATTTACATACAAGGGATGGCCACACCTTCATGGCTGGTGGCCAGCCTAGTGAGTAGGATATGTGCCTCTGGACCAAGAGGTCATGGGTTCTAATCCTACCTTCAGCACTCCACCACTGGGTTCCAGAAATAAACCCTTAACCTCAAGTTGCTCCAGGGAGACTGCCCCCTGTAGTTAGGAAATGGAAGTCATTTAAGCGTTTGCTAAATGCAAAGTTATAGAAAATATCCAGTTTTTTATGTGAGAAACATATATTTAAAGCATAAAACTACACAGTACTGCCAACTATATGTATAATGTCAAATATATCTATATTTAATTTGTCTACTGTTTACATTTGTGCACCCTACTGTCACTCATCCTTCCGATCTCAATAAAACTACTAGCGGCAACGTGGAACATTTAGAAAAAATTAACGAAGAAAATGAAACAAGCTTCTAAGATTACATTTTGGAGGCATTTACAAAAATCATGAAAAAATGCAGCTACAGAGTTAGCAGTGTGTTTGTGCTACCGTAACTTTGCTGTGGGATCAGATCAGACATGCTAGTCTTCATTCCCCATGTTTATCTGTGAGCCTGAGAAATCAAACATCTGGTCACCATTTCAGCTGTAGTCCTTTCTTGATCCACCTTTGGTAGGTACTGGCCAAAAGTCCAGGACCACCTCACAATTGATCATCTAGTTATGACATTTTGGCAGTTGTTAAGTTATTGAGTTCCTGCTTTTTTCCTGCTTCCAACATGTCAACCTAATGAAATGTCTGTTCCCTTGATGTCTTATATATTCCATTCCTTGACAGGAACCACTGTAACAAGATAATCAGTGGTTTTAATGTAATACACTGATCAGATCTTACATTAAAACTAATGATAATCCTATATACATATACTCCATATATGA
>JBBMFX010000141.1:15039649-15051647 GCA_037832545.1 Rhabdalestes septentrionalis | reverse complement strand
ACTGACCTCTAAAAGAAGGAGACTCCGTCTATGAGGTCACCTCCTGGAAAGCCTCGAGGGGCTGGAGGATCTGGAGGATGATATGAGAGTTTTTATTGCATCGAGCTTGTACTTTTCATTTGAGAATAATGGCCAGGGGGGGTGAACTGTTTGGTTATTGTGACAGAGTCCTCACATGTTATCTCATGAAAAAAGCCACTGAACACCATCCAATTTTTCCTAAGCCATTTCACAGTATGAGTGTGAGCTGTGTATGAGAGAGGAGAAACTACAGGTTTGGTTTTGTTTCTGTTTCAGTGTTGCTTAATGCAAAGCAGAACTTGTTTTTTGACATAGTACACAGTAATTTGCAAGTTTACCAGAAACTTTACAACTAGGGGTGTGTTTAAGGGTAGCAGCCAGGAATGGGACAGCTGTGTAGTTGGCACTGATCCTGCCTTTGTATATTAGTTTGGATAGAAGCTCTATAGTCAGAATATTTTGGAGTGCCTGCTATTTTACATGAGCAAAGGCTGTACATCTTTTCAGCGAGCAGAGCAAAAAAATCTGCTGACGACAGAACATATTTTGATAGATTTCAGGTTAAAGCATTACATTACCTTTATTTAATATAGATGATATGTAAAATGAAGTGAAAACCTCCAAATGAATTGTTGCTGAGTATTACTGTAGGCTGTAATAAAACAGGCCACTGGTTTTGCACATAACAATAGAACCTGTCCTCATGAATAAGTGCACACGGGCTGTTCGTACGTGGGTGTCTTTTGTACTCAAACATAAAGTATAGCACTCGTGGCACACACAAAGCAATAAGAATGAATTTTGCTCAGCAGCGAGTGCTTGTTTGATGAATCTGGCCTGTTGAGTTTATGAAGATCAAATAAGCTCATTGTGTGGCTTGGCTTTCATCAGAGCAGCGCTGCTCAGTGCGGGGCCATGAATCCAGGGCTAGGGAGGTTGGTGATGGATGGCCGGAGGCTGGCCCCCATCACACCCTGTCCGGCGGGGGCTCCCGACAGCCAGACCGAGGTTGGAGAGACAGAGGAGGAAGATCAATTCTTTGAGCACAGGGAGAAATTAGGCATGAAATTAAAGCTAGCTATCGCTGACCGCTGCCTGATCCCCGCTGCAGTTAAGCTCTTATTCCGACAGTTCCCTGCGATAGCTCACGAAGCGGCGGGCCACTCACGTCCATTTGGCAGATCCAGGACTTAGAGGGAGCGGACGGAGACACAGACAAAGGCAAAGTGCTAGTCCTGCGCCAAGATGGCCGCCAGTTTCAGTGTTGATGACCCGCCATTACTTATACTGCTTGAGACCAAGTGCAAGGTCAGTTCAATCTGGCCCCACAATAAATCAGTGCACTAGTGGAGAAGCCAAGGTTACAGGCCCTGACAGCCGTCACTGAGGAGAGGGTATTTATAGATGAGAAGAAGGGAGGGGTGTGTGTGTGTGTGTGTGTGGGCACCTGCAGTCACATGTGTGCAAGACTGAGGAGGATGAATCTGGTAATTATAGAATATCTGAACAGCAAGCAGCATCACTGTCTCTGATCAAATAAGCACCTGCAAAATGTGATGTGATGTAGATGATTATGAACCATCACCGTCATGCGTAATGTATTTGGTAAACATCAGTGTTATGATGCATTTAAAAGTAGGCTTGTAAGGGCCATGGTACATTGCTGCTCTAAGAAGGAGAGCAGAAAGTCTGTATGGTGTGCCACCTAGAGTCTGTTTACGATGACAGCACCTCAGTACTGTTAGCATGAGGGCAGTGGGTTAAAGTCCCGCAGCTGCTACTGTAACCCACCATCACAAATAGAACAGACGCTTGCATTGGAGACTATGAGCTGTCAGTTACAGTCATTACTTCAATGTTGAATTTAAAAAAAATAAAATTAATAAACAGTTAAATTTGATAACAGTAACTAAAACCATATAATGTGGCCTTTGGTAAAGTTATGGTGCATTTTAATAGTGATGATTTTTACTCAGTTTGTTACACAGCCATATTCCCTGCATAGGGTGTATACTTATTTTCACTTAGATCATTACAAAACATTTCCTCTGACAGGTGTTGTTCATATTTTAGCATATAAATGTATGCTTTAAACTGGTCATAGGACACACAGAGTTTTCTAACACAACTAATTCAACTAATTTTTATTTTAGTGGTATATGTGATAACTTTAAGAAGTTGATAACTGGGTTACTAGTTAGAGTATTTATCCTATTTATCTTATATAAACATATGTGTATCTATACATAACCTGGGCCAGGATAGGTGGCCCAGATAATTGATAAATGATGGATGGGCCCTCAGGCTGTTATTGCATCTGTAATTCATGAACCGGAGAGCCAACTAAAGAGCTGACTGTAGCAATTGGGTGAATGTTGCTCCTGTCTGTACTTAGAAATATCAGTGCCTGTAAAGCAGAGTAGAATGTGTCCAACAAGTATGACCAAGTCATTCTGCAGGTTCTTTAGTAGTTCTCACCTGTGTGAGAACTTAAAATGGCTACATTAGAGGCCTGCATCAGGGTTTAATAAGGGGAAAACACCTAAAAAGTTTACATTCTGCATTTTCACCTGACTCATTACAAATACAGTATACTGGAGTACAGAAACAAATACAGTTTTACAGTTTACATTCATGCATATATACACAGTCATGCATACGCATATGCCTAGATTCAATGCGTACATCTTAGATTGTATATTTGAACATTATTATTTTATACTATAATGTGACATAGTACTTTATTCTATTTGATTTAATTCTATTCTATTGTTTTTCTTAATTTTGCTGCTCTTAACTTTGTACAGTCCACTTTCTGCATTTACTAGGCAAATTTCCCACTTGTGGGACTAGTAAAGGTTTATCTTATCTCTCTTATTTTATAACAAAACCATAACTATTGTACTGTACCTTTTCTTTTGCCATTCTTATAGAATCATCTTTATCTAGGTGATTCATACATCACACACTTTATAAAGGCAGGACAAAGCCACTATTTCATAATTTAATCTGGGATGAAGGTATAATCCTAGGCCAGTTGCCCTTCTTGCAGCAAGATCATTTCACCCAGTCTCAATTTAAATCCGAGAATGACTCAAATATTAATGAAAACTATGGTGGGACTAAACACTGAATTAAAAAAGGACGTAAGGAAGATCACTTCATTCATTAATTCATGTGTAGGATGAATCAAGGATGCAGATTTTCCTGTAATTCTTTATAAGCAGTTATAGCTTCTTTTCTGCTACAGTTCAAAAGTTTTCAGTGAATTAAAGGTGGCAAACAGATGTGTCAAATGACTTCAATGTAGTAGTCCCATACAACTTCAGCTGATTTCATTTATGTATTTGTTAAATTTGTTAAGTAAGTACGATGGACAGAGCTGTAGATGATTCTAAAATGATTGGTTGATGTTATGATACAATTAATTATTGTAATACATTCTAATTAAATTGTGACTATCACATTTTCATACTTAATAATAATGTGAAAAACAGGGAAATGATCATTGCAGTATATTCTTTATTCACGAGTATCTTTGAGTTAAAATATCTAAAATTAGCATTGCAGTTTAGTTATACATTTACATAAATTGTGCAAAAATCGTTAAAGGAAAAGTGATTCCAGACTTTTGAATGCCAGTGTATGTGTCCCAACACATGATAATTAAAGAAACCACAATGAAACAAACAACGAAACTGTTACGATGGTAATAACTGGTTAATAAACCCAACCCCTACTCTTTATGGTGCCTGTACTGACACAGTTAACATGTTTGGTCTCGTCCCTCCCAGTTTTGCTCGTTTCATCCTTTAGCATTTTTTTACAGTCAGCTCTTGGCCTTTCCTTTTGTCTGCATGCCAGCAGATTGCTGTCAAATGTGGCACATTCTTGCTAGTTGCTGGCTGAGTGAGTGAAAAGTCTTTTCTGCCACTCTTCCCAGACACATGCGAGTGAGGCCAGGCTGGAGGTTTCACTCTGCAGATCACCCTCATTATTTTCTAAAGGTTTGCATTCATTACTATGTCAGTTATTCAGCCAGTATACATATATGTATGGTTTCATTGAGATACTGTAAAATTCTCGTTTTCAATAAGCATTCGTGTCTGGTTTCAGAGAGATTTCTTTCCTGTTTATCCAACTTCCTTTTTAAATGCTTTTTGCAGTAGTTTGACAGTCTTTAGTGATTGCAGGTATCTGAACCGGTTCTCTTATTGTTATATGTGTGTGTGTAGATTAGCATTTTAAACTTGTTGGCCCCACCGGAAATTCTTCACCCAGGCTTCCGCTGGGCTGGTGTGTGAAAATGCTTTGTATTAAATGGATTGTACTGAAGGTACTGTGTTACATTTTCAGACTCCTCTGTCTCCAGTGTCATCATTAAAATAAAATAAAAATTTATGTTCTCAGTCGTTGCATCATTTGACTGCAAAACTGTTTGACCGACAATGGAACGCACATGATACCAGAACATGCAAATGTGAACACACTGACTGAAATACGCAACACCTTTTGGGCTATGTGTAATGTGTGACTTTGTTCTTCTCTTTGATTTGTGTAGCTGAGTGTTAAATGCTAATGGATGTGCAAACGTCTTCTGAACAGTTCTAGTATGGGAAGGATGTTCGGATGGCAGTTGAAGTCAGTATCCGGCACATCCCTTGAGAAGGCAAGTATACATAGATTATTCTGGTTATACATCAAGGTCCATCAACATAACCCTAGCTGTCACATTTTTCAAAGCCTGGGATGCACTTTGGGTGTATTTACTCATCTTTGTTGTTTTGTTGTCTGTTTGTGATGTCATATCCATATGGACACTAGAGGGTGCTCAGGGCACACTCATGCCCTGCCTGTACCCAGAACTAAAAAGCCTTGGTCTTAAAAAGGGCAAAGGTCAGGCTTTTCTAGCCTCATATGCTACAAGGTGAGAATAACAAAACTTGTAAATCTATTAAGCTCCAAAAGGAGGGAGTTTAACACTATCTTCTATGTTATTTGTTCCTAAGAGTTCCTAACTGGCTGATAAAACTGACCTGTCACAAGAAATTACCGCCACACCGCTACTCCGTTAAAACTTGTGTACTCGCACATGTTTCCCTGACAGACAATATGTGAGTTTTTTTGGAATCAACATCAAAGCCTTGAAACCCGCTTTGCTCTGCTCCTGGAAACGAGATCACATATGAAACCTCAGCCCTCCTTCAGGGGTCATGAAAACACCAAGACTTCAGACTTCCATTCATTCACAAATGCTAGGAGACTTTTTACTGTCTTAATTTACAACGGCTAAACAATAAGCCAATACACAGCTAGAATACGCAAGGTACGTGTGTCTGAGACCTGTCTTTCCCTTTATATTGCTCTAAAGGGAGTTTACCTAGAAACTTATTTGAAGTCATTGTGCTTCGCTTCTTTTTGTGTAGTGGGCTGAAATTTCAACGAGTGGTGATAGTTCGCAACTACCTGTAATGGTGGAGTACACCCAGTAAAAAGGGCACGCTGAATGTCTGCCCGCTACGAATAACAATAAGCACAATTTCCCAGTTTGCATTGTACTCTGTCGTCAGTGAGTGTGAGTAGGGCTTTTTCTCAATCAGACAGGGCATTTCTTTCACTCTTCAGGTGGCACTTTACAGCTCTTTAAAGTGAAAGCAGTGAAAGGCAGTAATCGGGCCAGGAGTTATTAAGTGTTCTTGAAGGCGACCGCTTTAACCTTTAATGGTCTGGGTCATCAGCTCGAGATGACCACACTTTCTAATTACTTTTCAAATTGTACTTTGGTTTACGCTTTAGAAGTGAACTATTCGGTTAAAAAGTGTTTCGGTAAGTCTGGGCACGGTAATGGTTAACTTATTTCTGAACGGAGCCTATGTGGCCCTGCTCAGATGGCCTTAGTAGTAGAAGCTGTGTCAGTTAGATGTTTCAGCAGGCAGTAAGTTGCGGTAGTGATGCATTGGCAGATGTGGTCAGTGATAAGTCGCTGGGGTGGGAGCGCCTCCATTTGGGAATGTCACTGAGTGGAGCAGCTCTGTGCTGTGAAGTCTGGATCTAATTAACTCGGCCAAATGGGCATTCCCACTGCAGCAGGTGCTGAAAAAATGTCCTAATTGTGTAACGATGAATGGTTTGTGTTAAGCGGGGACATCGTCTGTTGGTTAAGTGTGTGTGTATATATGTTTGTGTGTGTGTGTGTGTGTGTGTGTGTATATTTGTCCGTAGTATTCTAGCATGAAGAACATCCATGCTTTCCTGAAGACCAGCGTATTGTAAGACTACATAACACATACGTTAGTCTTGAATGACAACTGACAAACGTTTTTTAAATGTCAATTGTTAGGCTGCCTATATAAATGTTTGTTATTGATGTTACTTCAACTGACACATGTGGGATTAACAGCTTTTATTAAGTTTCATGTCATTTGTCATGAAAGTGTTATGTGAGTGTCATGCAGCCTCATAAACAATCTTCTTTAAGGTAGCCAAACATCTCTCATGATATGTAACGTAATACTACAGAGAGAAAGGAGGAAAGATGGAGAGAAATTGGAGAGAACGAGGGTGGGAGAAATCTTGTGTGCACAGTAAACATGCTATTACTCTTTCAGGCCCTAGTTAGTCACAGGGAGAGACACAAAACAAACTTTTCACATTAAATCACCCCGACACATACTGTAATGTGTAGCATAGGGTGGTCTGAAGTGGGTGAGGTATGTGTGTGTGGGACTAGTACTACTTGTTGATTTTTATCTGTCAAGACCAAACAAGAAAAAGAAAAACAATTCTTATGGTTAGGATTGGGGTTGGTGTTTGGTTTTAAAATTACATACAGGTACATGTGCACACAATACACTATAGCCATATGCTGTCAAATTATATGTTTTCTAGGTGAAAATAAGTACATGCGCAGTACAAAAGAACATACCACTAGATAGTTTGTATTCATCTGCCATATTGGAAAAACGATAAAAAATAACATAAACATAAACTGACCATAATGTGTGTACAGGTGCAGCTTTCTGTCCCAATACTTTAAATTCAGGAAATAAACAGTAATTGTCCTTTGAGTGGTCCACAAGTGCATTCTCTGCAGAGGATACTTACTTCTCTGTTTTTATTTTCACTTAGAAAATCAATTAAACTTGTAATTTGACTGGGATGCCCACACTTTTGCTTACGCTTGTAAAGGACATGTGAAATAGGGGTGCAAATTCAAATCATCCTCAGTGAAGATAAAATACAGAGTTTGGAATCTCCCACGTGTGTCCTTGTCTCTTTCGAGCCAATACAAACCAAACCAAAGCATTTTGCCGACCCTTCTTTGATATCAGTGTCAGCTTGAGCAGAGTCAGGTCATTCTTGTCGAAACCATACAGGGGTGTGGAGGAAGTGTTTCGGTTCTCCACTGTTTGCCTTCCAAGTGCTTTGTGTTAAAACAGATGTTTATCACCCTCTGGGCTTGTCAGAGGAATCTCCATTCAATTTGTCAAAACCATCTTTTTTGGATGTCAATCACTTGAAGAGTAGCGAACAGGTTGTTTTTACACCAGTTCTGACAGCGGCCATTGTATAATAGCTACTGTTCTGAAGCTTTGTCCCAGCAGGGATTCCAACCCCAGAATAAGGAAGCCCACAGAATTGTCAGTTATTCTTCCTTTCTCTCATTTGAATTGCCATAATTGTTTCTGGTTCTGGACACATTTCACGGTTCCACTCGAGCAGACGTTGAGTAAGATTCCAAAGCTGCAGACACCATGAAGCCAAAAGTCCCTCACCTCAGCAAGAGACAGCAACAGCCAGAGGTTGGGGGGGCGAATCATTTCCCGCTCTGTTTGTACAAAACAATTTACCAAATAATCACTTTTTTCCTCTCTTTAATTTAATGATGTGCCTCCTTTGTGTGGCAAGGGATACATCCCCAGTGACTACACAGACTCATTGTAATACTCCCAGTTGACTTTTTCAAAGTAAGCCTAATAACATGGCTTTATACCCAGCAGGGGCCTTTTCATGTCGTATTTATGAGCTAGCAACACTATACATATTCATTCTGCGGGTGTTAAACAATTGCCGGCGGGTTGCCTCTCTGTCCCCAAAGCTTTTGCAAAGCCACCTACTCCTCTGGGTCACAGCTGCGGGACTGGACTGGCACATCATTCAACCGGTGGGTGACAGGACCCTCGCCACTGTTCTGCTGCTCCTTAGGCACACTGAACAGTTATGGCTTGTAAAATACACTCAAGCTCAGTTAAGGTACCACCCAAATATAAATGATACCCATTTTGTCTTTTGCCAGAACTGAAATGGATTCATAGTTTCTTAGCTCAGCCTTCCAGAGATTGGGCCTCCTTGTTCTTTGTCCAAAATGTGTCTCGGATTGGCTGTTTTTCAGCCTGTCCATTTGTTATCCACTATCTATTTCCTGTCAATGTAATATCAGTAATAAGTCAACTTTGGATCCTGATAGACAGCTATAAACTATGTCTGTTACATTCACTGCAATATAGGAATGCCCTGTAAACTTGTACATTATGTCAGCATTTAAAAGCGTTCCTTGGACTCACACATCTCACTTACAAGACCCTGAAAGACTCTTAGGGTAGCTAACAGTGGTTCAACTATGGCATCACTCCAGAGAACCTACTGTGTTTCTATCCTCTCCTTGTTAATCTGCAGACGGTCTCTAAGGTGACATATTAACAGGAAAGCAACATCCACAAACATGGCGAGCTGAGGACGCGAGTCGCTCTAGCCCAGTCTAGCTGTGCTGTTGGAGGGGGGGTGGCAGTAACAGCGCAGCCTTCAGCTTTACAGACCTCGTTGAACACAAACAGGGCATCCCCAGGCTCCGGGAAACAGGCAGGCAGATAGAAGGCCTGTGATTGATAAGTCTCCCCTGCTAGCACACTGACAGCTCATGTCGAGGATCCAGTGAGTTCCGTATCAAATGTATCAACTGCTCACCAAAACAGGTCTTATTTCAATGACTTCCCCCCTCCTCCTTATTCCCTCCTCCTTTTACCCATTGCCAATACATCAAAACTCCCATTCAGCCTGTCCATTTGTTATCCACATCTATTTCCTGTCAATATAATGTCAGTAATAAATCAACTTTTGATCATGATTGAAAGCTATAAATGGCTACTGTGGCTGATTCAACAACTGCGTTGAATTCTAGTGTGCTTATTTCAAATACACAACTGTAGTGTTTTAAATGACTGAACACTATTGAGAACATCTGATCAGCTACTGGAGTTTTAGCCTGTTTTGGTTTTATTGGTAGATTCATCCAAAGCATACAAATACTGAAACCTATTGTTGTGAAATGTGATGGTCTGTCAAGATACAATGCAGTGTTAATATTCCTTCAAGGTGGCCACAAAGTAGGTGGCAATAAAGATTCTTATTGACCCTGGGGGTCTATTTCTGGGGGCTTTGATAAGGAGTTCGCTTGCTGGGTGGTGGAGAGGCCAGAGGGGTGAGATTCAGAGGCAGGGCAGCGTGAGAGGGAAAGGGAGAAAAGGACGATGGGATCCAGTAAGGGGTTATCAGGACGTTAAAATATCTGGCTCCCTCTGTCAGCAGAGCAGGGTGATTAACACATCGACAGCTTCGAATTGGAAGACAGGCGGGCACAGGGGTGAGAGTGGAGAGATAACAAGACTGATTGACGTATGAAGGGTGAGAGAGCGAGAGAGAGAGAGAGAGAGAGAGCGAGGGAGAGAGAGAGGGAGAGAGAGAGAAAATGTCTGTGGAATGCTCTGTTGTTCCCCCACCCCTTCTGCATTTACCCTGTTCAACTGGACATTCTTAAAAGCATTCCTGACAGTTAAGCCACTGATGTCCTAAATAGCACAGGCTTACCTAATTAGGCATTTACGAAGATCATATTAATATACCATTAATATTTTCAGTTTCTAATTAAACTATAGACCTTACAAAACTGTAGTGTAGTGTACTACGACTACTACTACTACTGTAGTGACAATATGTACAAAAAATCCTCAAAAATGGTAACTTTACAAGAAAATCTAAAGCATTCTTTATTTGTAATGCAAATTCATTTTAAATCCCAAGATATTCTGGAGCAATTATTCTGGTCCATTCATCATGAAACTTTCCCACAATTAAAGGGCAGCTGCTGTTCAAATGATGAAGAAAAAAGTGGTGATGCATGTTTTTTGGGCAAGGGTGATATATTGAAAAATTTTGCTTTCTATAGGACAAATCATATTAAATGACAGTATATTTTTCATTTATGTTACACAATAGACATTAAATCTGAACACTTCCATTATCAAATACTGCAAGGTAGCTAAAACACGTCTTTGTGAAGGGTCATGTTAACACATTTAACAAGCCCCTGTTGAATTTAACAAGCTCTCTGTTCAGTAAACCACCCAGTCCTACTTGAGCTTTGGCCTCTGTGAGGTGTCTGGTTAAGCATATCACTTAATATGGCTTAATAGAACTTGCCACACATCCCACTTAACCTCAAACTGAGACTCCTGTACTCCATGGCCATTGGCTGTCTGTTCAAAGTTTTATTCATGCATCCCCTGTACTTGTTATTACAGGCTCTCTAAGACATTAATAACTGTGTCCATCAGGACTTGTATTTCAGCTTTCCACACCATTTTGTACTAATATTACCATTTTTTCTATTATGACATAAATGCATGAACCATTGGGTAGACCAATGGCTTTGAGTTTTAGCGGCCTGAACGTGTGTAGCGAGCCGAAATCCTTTGGTGAAGTGTAGCTGAAGTGTGTTGAGTGAACCCTGAGCATTCCCACACCTCACCTCCTCCTTAGCCTGTTTGCTGCAAGGTCACCCAATACTTCAGAGGTTAAGGCAGAGCACATGGGGCTCATTCTGAGCCAGGCCTGTGTCACGTCTAATTGGTTCCCCAGGTTGTCTGCGTAGGTAACATCTTGTTTCCATGCTAATGATGCTTCAGCATGGTTTTACAGCTGCAAAGAGACAGGAGGGGTTAGGGGGTCAGGCGAGGCGTGAGGGTGGCAGGGCCTCACCCTGGTTGGGGTTGCCTCTGTGACTGACCTCAGCGCAATGTGGATACACTGGAGCTTTTACTGCCTGAACATTTGGGTTAGCTGGTGTTAGTGGCATGGGGTGTTATGTTAGCCTGACTTATGACTTAAATTGCTATGAGTGGGAATGTGGCAGCAGTTTCATTTTGGTGTATATTTTCACAGTGAATTATTTTATGCAAGGAGTTCTTGAGAAGAATCAGTACGTAGAAACCCAGTGTGCTATATAGAGCAATTGTAATCTTTTATCTTCCCATGTACTAGTAAGTCGCTAGCTAATAATGTGAACCTACATGCAATGCTGTTGTACTTAGCATGGAAAAATAATTAAGCACTATCCTTTGAAGAGGACTACATAAACACAACTGCTCTCTACATAGTGTTTTCCTTTTTTCAACTTTCCTTACCCTCAAATTCCTGCAAGACCTGCTACTTCTCTGCTTTTTCAATCTATCCATAGTCAGTCTCTCTCCCTCTCTCTCTGTCCTTATCCATGACTCACAATCTCCTTTCACCCTCTCTCTCTCCTTCATTCACCCTTATTCACCTTCTCTCATTTTTGCTCACCTATAGTCCATTTCTCCTCCTACTTTCTCTTTTTCTTCATTACTGTTACAGCCAGGAGTATGTGTGTCATGTGTAGTGCTAAGATATGAATGCACGCCCCTGTAAGTATTGGACAGCATGAACAAAAATTAGACTTTAGGACATTTGTCTAGGACAATTTCCCTGAAAGATTGAACAAGCCTAAACTTTTATGACTTTTAGTTAAAGAGATTAGATTCAAAAACATGTTTAGGTGTGGGCTGCATTATTTACCCATAGTACTGCCCCAACAAAGACAGTAATACTAATAAGTGTGTGTGTGTGTGTGTGTGTGTGTGTGTGTGTGTGTGTGTGTGTGTGTGTGTGTGTGTGTGTGTGT
>JBBMFX010000141.1:15007502-15029638 GCA_037832545.1 Rhabdalestes septentrionalis | reverse complement strand
TGTTCTGTTCAAAAAGGAGGGGGCTTGCTCCTCCAGGACCAACCTACCATTTGAACCAAGGCCGTAAGCTCGAGCTAGGTTGACATTGGAGCCTGGCAGAGTGGGAGAAGAGGAGGGGAGAATAAGAGAGGAGGCCACTGAGTTCCAGCACCACTGTTTTCCTGAAGAGAGCCACCATCAGCACGGGATGCACCGTCCTGCTCCTGTTGTCTGATATCCAGAACGTGAAAACACACACACACACACACACACACACTCTCTCTCTCTCTCTCTCTCTCTCTCTCACACACACACACGCGTATACCCACACGCAATCACACGTCCAAGGACTCCCCTCTGGAGCTTATCGACGGAGAGAGACCATTTTATTGTCATTTTTTCCGATGGACATGACTTGGCTTTTGCTTGTTTGACTTGTTTTGTTCCTCGTGCAGATTCTATATACTACTCTTAAAGCTCGCGGGCTCCTTTGCGTACGGGGTTTTTCTTTAAGTGCACTTAAATCAGCTGCGCATCTAAAGGAGCGCTCGTCTGAGAGCCGCGCCTTGTTCCCTGGCCTTTCTGTTTTTCTTTTTTCTTTTTTTTTTCTTTTTTTTGCTTTCCGGATCGTCGCCCGGTGTGCCTCAGCACTTTTGGATGTCCGGGCGGGCTTTGGTCGAGAGGAGCTCCCCCGTTTCCAGTGGAAGAGCCGAGCTGTTATCTCTCCGTCCCATCACGCACTAATTTGGTGCGTTGAGCTTTATCTCCACGGCCGGTTCCCCTCAATCCACAATGAGACTCATCCCATCGAGATTGAGTTATCTGTGAGTAGTCCGTCCTTTTACGCACATTTAACCCCATCGGCTCGTCAAGTTGTAATAATCCTAAACTCTTTCTTTTTCTACTTCTTTTCCAGATTTCTCCATCTCTTTGCGTTTTGCTACTATGCTCAGGTATGTGGAACATTCATTACAACTCATTACAGCAGGATTTACTGTGGTGTTATTTTGGTGTTATGTTATTATTTACCGACCCAGGAGTTTAATAGCACGAATTTATGCTCAGAATACTTCATATAATATTATTAGTATTATAAGCATTGTTTGTTTTTTTATTATTATATTTGTAACGTATTTATTCAGGGTGTCGAAAGCGCATGCAAGTCCAGAGCTTAGACGTCAAAAAGGTCCAGAGCTTTTTAGGATAAAAATGCGGAATTCAAAGTAAGCAAAAGTAGTGTAAGCGAGTGTGTGTGTGTGTGTGTGTTGGTTTCGTTAGTGATCAGCTGGCTCGTGCGCCGCAGCCCGCAAGTACTGCGCCAAGGTGAAGCGCACGGAGCGCGCGGGAGAAGCGCGTAGGTTAAAAACAACTTTTTCCCAAACAAATCGTTGGGAAAAAAAATCTGTGTCACTTGAGCTTGTTGTAAGCTTAGAACATAAAAAGTGAAAACAAAAATAATTAAATTACATTTGCGCAATTACTTTTTTTCCTGCCGATAAATTATTCTTATTCCTGTATTATGCGTTAATGGAGAGATGAATTAGATGTCTGTGCTCCACGTTCATTCATCAGGTTTCATGCAATTATTGCTCCTGGGTCGCAGCATGCACTTATTTTAATGTCCGTCTGTCTAATTTATAGAGCAAATGCCAAATGCCTAATGAGGCCATTCTGCAGGTATTGATGATGTCGTACTTAATTTCTGACAGGTAACCATTCAGTCCCCGCCTAATTTTACGCAGCATGTGAATGAGCAAAGTAGGGTGACGGACAGGGTGAGCCGAAGGCTAATTCGGACCTACCAGCTTTACAGCAGAACCAGTGGCAAACACGTCCAGGTCCTCGCTAACAAGAAGATCAACGCCATGGCGGATGATGGAGACGTTCACGGTGAGAACAACGTGTATGTGTGTGGGTGTGTGCGTGTCATGAATGATTTTTCCTTTTAAAATATATATTAGTCATAAACAGCCGTGGCTTCTTACCTGTTTGGTTGTTGTGAGGTGACGCTAGTACTTGGGCATTTGGACAGAAGTTGAAGAAGTTAAGGCGTGTGAAAAAGAGATTAAATGTATTCTAGATCGTTCTGAAAGTGACTCTCTAGAGTAGATGTGAGTCTGGTAGAGCCATTAGGACTCATCTTACTCTAGCCTCCTGAACATTTCCTGAATAACGTTCCTTTCTCTACTGAACCAACTCTGAAAATATGCGGAGCTCAGTTCTGCCTTTTACATGTGCATATATGTTGCTCCAGTTTAGCTCCTTCACTACAAACAGTAACTAAGCTGTAAATAAATTCTGAAAATGCAAATGACAAATTCTGTATTTTTTCACAAGCAAACTGATTTTTTCAGCTATTTGCACATTTTATGCCTCTTCTCAGATAAATGCATTTTATTTGTCATTTTTTTTATTTTTGTTACTTGTCTAATGTTCATTATACTTCATAAAGAAATGACAGTGTAGGCAAGAGCACACAAGTTTCCGTTGCACCTTTAATGTGCAATGTGTTTGGTCTTGGATGAGCTCCAGTTGCAGCTTTCTCATATGTGGCTTCCACACATCAGAAAGCCTTGTAATTACCAGTCCTGTTGAGGTATTTCAGGAAATGCTGGCGCTGGCCCTGCGTGGCACTGGTGACATCCATGTCACCTGAGCATGTTGCAGAGACAGCAGGGTTGTTAGCTTGGGCCAAAGCCTGAGTGCAGCTTGTGGGCTTGTGGTTAGGCTCTGCACCAGCAGGTTATCTGACCCCCTCCATTTGAACCGTAACTCTTTACGATCACTGAGAGCAAGGGAGCTGAATCAAAGAGGGCCCGCAAGTGCTAATTCTTGGCATGGACAGCGTATATCGTGGAAAGGTGACTTTCATAGAAAGCATCTTTCCAGGACACATTCGTAGAGGACTTATTGGACTGCGGTGGTTATTTACATGATGAGAATTTGAATTGATAAGTATTTCAACCCATTTCAGCATGGTTTCTTCTATTTCATTCTATTTAGACAAAAAATTGTGGAGCTGCCTTATATGAAATGAACTGCTGTACACTCAGTATGAATATTTCACATTTCAGCATGGTCTTTTTGAATTTCAAAATCAGTTTTTTACATCAAGGATCAGATATGAAAACAATGATTTCGATCCAAATATGCTAAAAAGATGTGCATATATAATTTTAATAGCTTCAATAGCATTGCCAGGATGGCTTCATTCTTTGTCAAAGAATTGAGGTCCACCTGTTTTCATCATTTTGAAAGAATTTAGACTTGCATAAATCCTGAGAAATAGCCCCTACGGGTTTGTGTGTGTGTGTATGTGTGCAGTGAGACTACTTATAGAATGTGTGCTTACATAAAAATAAAAAAAAACATTTTACACAGTGAGATGCTGACTCAAAGATTTGAAATTCTTTTTTGTGTCTTTTTTATTTTATAGCAAAGCTCATTGTGGAGACTGATACATTTGGAAGTCGAGTTCGAATCAAAGGAGCTGAGACAGGGCTCTACATCTGCATGAACAGAAGAGGAAAGCTGATTGGCAAGGTATGAAGAAAAACATACACAGAAACAAAAATCTCCTCACACATGCAGTTGTGACAGAGATTAATATTGGGTTTGGGGATTAATTGCGCGTTCTTTGGCGTAGCTGTGATGGTGGGATGAAAAGGAGGCATGAATAAATTCTCTGTTTAGAGAATGAACAGTATTCTGCCGTGTGGAGTACACCTCACCTGCTGTGCATGCTATGAAGTATTATGATAGTAAAAACACAATATGCGGTGCAGAGAAGGCATAAGCAAATAAAAAGCTTCCACAGACACCTTCTCCTTTTGTCTGATAAATGCTTACTGTATACTCCTGGCCTGTCTTGGGCTGCAGTATGGGATATGGAATGTAAGGAATAGGATCTTTCCTCCTTTTTTTAGCTGGGCACTCTTGTTCCAGGGTGGATTTGTGCCTCTTTCTTGCTGTGAATGGTAATAAAGTGGGATGGAGACTCGGCCCCCACCTTCCAGCACCCTGCCAGGTGGACCATCTGCTTGGCACCCCTGATCTTATGCTATCTGACATATTGGCCGCCCAACGACAGCCTGCATGAGAGGTTTTTTTTGTTTGTTGTTTTTTTTTATTGGTGGATATAAGAGGAACTTTTTTCGTGATGGATATGATGTTTATTTTTAAAAGGCTCTTTTGTTAGGAGGTTGGAGGTTCTCACGCACGGCTCGTCACATTAGGGTAATGACGTGTTGCAGATTTGGCAGGTTGAACTCAGGAGGATCTGCTGGTATGGCACAGTGCTCATGCACTTCCTGCAAGGAGTGCCTCTTTAGGACATAATAACTGTTTATGTCCATTAATGTTACATACAGTGAAAAGACTCAACAGGTAATAGACGCTGTATTTTTCCTTGATGCTTTCTTTACAAAAAAACTGGTCA
Source organism: Rhabdalestes septentrionalis (assembly GCA_037832545.1). Classification (NCBI taxonomy): domain Eukaryota; kingdom Metazoa; phylum Chordata; class Actinopteri; order Characiformes; family Alestidae; genus Rhabdalestes; species Rhabdalestes septentrionalis. The sequence continues at coordinate 15,025,221 of JBBMFX010000141.1, read as the reverse complement.
CAACATTAACATTATGTCGTTTTATTTTTTATGTCTGTTCAGAGCATATGGTGTGACTACTGGACTGATAGGCCTGGTATTTTTCCTAAACGCATAATGTTATGTAATGTTAGGATCATAGTGAGGTTTCTGCAGCCATCCAGAATGTAAAATCAAAGCATCTATGAAAATATTTTCTTCTTTAATGTAAAGCTTTAAACTATTGACCTGTGAGCAGCCCAAGGTGGAAGAAACGATTTATCTCGGAGGATGAATCTGCATTGGTGTTTACCGAAGGGGGAAAGTCATTGGTTACCGCTGTCATTTCTCTCTCTTGATCTTGAACTATAATGACTTAAGCATATGCCGTGTGCGTTTGGGGAAGCCTCACATCTGAACCGGGGCAGGCTCTCTTCGAATACCTTTCGATCCTGCATGATTTTTTTTTTGTGTGTGTTACCTTTCCTTTGGACTTAAAAAAACAACTCTGTTTCTAAACCTACTGCTTTTCTTTCTTATTTTCAGAGGAATGGTCAGGGGAAAGACTGCATTTTTACGGAGATTGTGCTGGAGAACAACTACACTGCTCTCCAGAATGTAAAGTATCAGGGCTGGTACATGGCGTTCACACGCAGAGGAAGACCCCGCAAGGGCTCCAAAACCAGGCAACACCAGCGGGAGGTCCACTTCATGAAGCGGCTGCCCAAAGGACACCACATTGCCGAGCACAGACCCTTTGATTTCATCAATTACCCCTTCAACAGACGGACTAAACGCACCCGTTACTCAGGAGAGCGCTGAAGAGCGAAGCAGGAGAAAAGAGGGAGACAGTGAGTGGGAGAGAAAACAACATCTCAAATAATGAACAGACTCCTCTAATGGACTCCTAAAACCCATTTTTGTACTGAGCATTAATATACCTAACATTTAGTTTGTTTTTTTTAAATGAATTTTTAGAAAGAAAAACTCTGGAAAAGATTTTTTTTTAAAAACAAGGAAGAAGAGATCTATTTTTGTACTCCAGACTTTTAGTACTGATCTGTGTAAAAATTTTAGGAAAGCGAAGCACATGACTTGAGATATATGTCAGATGGGCGACCTGACATATTAGTAGTGTGTGGACTTCACCATCTTTTTGGTTTTGTTTCGTTGTGTTTTGACAGTTTTAGAGTAATTTATACTCTTCATATTGCTGCTCATGGGGACTTGAAGGGCCTGAGAGAATGCACTGACAAAAGAAGGCTGTATTCGGTTACACATACAGCCAAGGCACCTCTCGACCACCCAGTGATAAGACACCCAGCTCATCTGAGCAACCTCTCTGGTTCTTGGCTCTGGAACGTTCTTGAGATAAACACAGTTAAAGCGAACACAGCTTTAAATCCGTTATTCATTTGTGGCAGCTACGTTTTGATAATCACACGTTTCCTACCATGGTTTCAGCTGTAAATTCAAGGTGTATAAATGCATTGTATGAAACGTAGGAAAGCCTTTTGTTTGTTCTTCGTTTTGTCTGTCTGTTTTTTATACATATATAAATATATTTTTTATTTGAGGATGTGTAAAGTAATTTTAATGATGGAAATATTTATTTAAAAATGTGTAATAAATTTACCTTAGGATACTGCTTTGTGGCTCTTCATTGTTCAAATATGTTTTATGTTCCTCAGTGCTGCCCTGCCATGGCGGATATGTTTTGGGGTGAATTAAAATAAATTAGCAAATAAAAAAAAGAGCTGCAAGCAGAGGAGCTGCAAGATGAGCCTGAATGCATTTTCTTAAATGGGTTAAATGCAATGCTATAGGTTGATTCAACCTAAACAAATCTTGTTCATCTTCAGCACACTGCACTTTTAAAGAATGAAGGCTTGTAAATTATTCTTGGCTTGGGCCACAGGGTTCTTGGGATACTTTATATGATGTACTTTTAAAATGCTCTTTTAATGCACATCCCATTTCCAAATGTGCTTCTTCAACCACTTAAAATCCGGGATTTTTACATTTACTACAACTGGATTCTAAATTGGTAGAAGTGTGTAATGTTTGGGCTTGGCCATTAAGGGATTAAAGAACCACCCATTCAGTTGTTCTTGAGGAAAGCAAACGGTGGGGGTAAAAGTAGTCTCAGATTAAACAGCTTACCATTATGTAATTACATCATAATAAATACCACTGGTGTTTTTGTAACCCTTCTGGCTGGTGGCTGGTGGAGCCAGAGATGAAGGCAGTATGTAATGGCATCTACCCCCAGTCTGTTTGGAGTGGCCCAGCACAGGTCAACAGCTCAGTGGGGCTGTCTCTACAGGGGTCCAGCGCTGTTTGGCCTCTCCTCTGGTTGAACTGGACATGCCACAGTCCCTCAACCACAGCTTCTTGCCAGCAGACAGGTGTTTTTCTTTAATCCTAGACCTTTAACACCCTGTAGCTTAATCTGATTGGAGGAGTCTCTGGTTTGTTCAAGGATGGTGGTATGTGTTTGCGGACGGGGTCCTTAGGAGCCAAAAGCCAAGATCAGAGGACAGAAGACCCTGAGCGTAAAAGAATTAGGATGGACTGTGCTATCGAGTCCAGTGAAAAAGAGTCAAAGGTCCTTAATGGCTGCTGTCTGCCTGGAAATTTATGTAAACTAATCACTCTCTTTAATAAAAAGGGTCCATGAAATACAGATATGACATGATGCCATAATACTAATAAATTAATATGAAGTCTAAATGCATTACTCAGAGTTCTGCCAGCTATCAGCACTGCACCGTTATCACATTACGGTGGTAATATAAAATTGCAATAAATAAATATGGCTTAAAATGTACAGTTTAAAAGCTACATATGAAACATACGTTCTGTGTATTTGTGCAGGTATGTTGGTAAAAGCTGGCAGTTTTTATGGTTCAGTCCACCATGTGGTCAGCCTGATGTTGTGCTAGTAGCTGACCTAGAGTGCAGGGGTCAGACTTGTGGAAAGGCCAGTAGCACAGCAGGGCTCTATGAAGAACAGCATTTCTGAACTTTCTACAAGATCTTCTATGTTTTAGCAACACTCAACAATACTTGAGCTTACTGGCGTAAACTTACACCGACCTGTGGGTTAACATAAGCTTCAGAATCTTTTCCAGGGCATACATTCATTCAGATATATATGGTATAATATACATTGTGGGATATTGCACACATAATAAACAGTATAACATTATTAACAATACTCACAATACTGGCTTTTGGAATGCAGATATCATAGAAAGCTGCAGTATGCAAACAAGCCTCTAACCACAACTCACACTGGGGAGTGTGAGCGTCCTGACCACAGTTCCAATTCAACTCCAGAGTGCTCCTGAGAGTTATTTAATGAGTTATGGTATTATTGAAATGAATTGTGGCATAATAAAAGGACATTCTTTTGGTGAAATCAATGCAGGTCCTTCTCCAATAATGCAATCATTTTGATTCAGCAATGTATTTTAATATATTCCATATTAAATCCACATTACTACATTCAAAAGCAATCATAAAATAATAGCTATTGTTCTATTTCTTAAAAATAGTGAGAGAGAGAGAGAGAGAGAGAGATGGAGAGATAGATAGAAATAAATAAGGAGGGAGAGAAAGGGAGAGAAAATATGCATAGATAGGTTTTTTATTAGAAAATGTCGATTTAACTAACTTTGTCAATTTTATTAGATTTTTTTTATTTCTCCAACTTACCACATTTTGGTAGCTCTCAATTATTAAATAAAGATTCTTTATCTTTTTATGATTCAACAGTACATAAGATTCCCCCCCAATAGAACCAGTGGGACTCCACTACTGATTAACAGGGCTTGATGATTTGCCACGGTCATCCTGTATTATCTGACTGCGGTTTCCCGTTCAATGTGTCTCAGTAACCATAAAATTGTAGAAACCAGAGGGATCCAGCAAGTTGTGGGAAAAATCACACCTTCTGTGTAGCTTGTGATGCCATGCAAATGAGGCGCAATTTCACTGAAAAAGAGGGACGCAAAACCGCTTTCATCCATTTTATTGAGCCGCAGCCATCATCCTTAACCCCAAATAAACAAACAGAGCTACCTTCTTAATTTGCTTAGGGAGCAATTTAGACTTGTACAAGGCCCCCTGCTGAACCTGCAGAATGCCAGAGTGAGAGAATGGGGTGACCCGAACCTCTAAGCAGTCTCGCTTCACATTCTGCTTTAACCTAACTATAAAATAATTCCCGCTAACAAGAGGTCAACTGATTGAGGAAACATGTTTATAAATATACAAAGCCTTTAAATGTCCACAAGTAGTCAGACCTGTTGACTGAACAAACTATTGATTTTTTAAAGACAAAACATACTTCCAGCAAGCATGTATCATAAGGTAAAATATCTCTGGATTTCAACATAGGCAAAAATGAATTGTCAAGAATTGTTGGAGAGCTGACCAAGGCTCAGGACGAGCCATTTAAGGAAGGAAATAAATAATCCAGTCAACAAATTCTATGTATAAAAACCATGACATCTTTTTAAGCCATATAAAATAATCAAGACTACATATTTCTGTTCACAACTAGATAGTAGACAAACTGAAAGCTATAATTGAAATACAAACATTGATCAAAGAAGAGATGAGTCTCGACAGTTTAATTGTTTAGAAATGGAACTTACGGAAGACCTGTTGACTTTTCCAATTGGATCTGTAATCTTTGTTTGCTCATGCATCTCTAAGACTGATTGTCAGAATGTTCTGAACAATTACGGGCTAAATGTGTTTGCCAGCCACACAGAGCACCCTGCACCCCTCTAAAGAGATCAAAAGGGGTGTCGCCCCCTCCTTCTTCATTTCCTTTCAGTCATGTCAATTCAGCTGGAAAGTCAACCATAAATGATTTTTTAGAAGCCTGAGTATTGGGGACATGGCCATTCATAGTGCCTGAATTTCAACAGCTGACTGATTGGGCCGATGCATATTACATTTCTGTGCTGTGATCAAAGCCTCTAATGCTTTGTCTGAAACTATGAAGCATTAACACATATTTGATATGTGCAAAGTTCATGACATGAAAAAAAAGTGTAGCATGTTCATTACTACTTTAAATCTCAGCTTAAATAACAGAATATCAAAACATGATTTAAATTTAAACAAAAGCAAACCACAAACCTCTTGGATACATAAAGACTTCAAACTAATTTTACTGTGATTGGGCAGGTTGAAATCTTGTATCTACATCTATCTGGTAACCATTCAGGAGAAGGGAAAATAAGAATGAATATTTAGAATTATTAAATAATTTTGGTCCATTACTTTTGGCCCTAACTCTGTTTTTACAGAAAGGCATGTTGCAAGACACACTTAACTTGGCTGATGGCAAGTGAACTGAAAAACAACGAGAACCTTTCAATCAAATTTCTTGAAGGCAAATTACATTTTTAATATGCCTTATAATCTAAAACAGCATAAACTAACTACGTCTAACCTGCACTTAACCATTAAGACAAGAATGAAATGGTTTTCAAGGACTAGATCAGAGGACAGAAAAAAACAACCTCTAGTGGACCAGCCTACTTGCTCATCACTCTGAATGGGTTGAGGTCAAGCTACCACTTCTTTTTTTAACAAAAGCTGCAATCAAGTAGATGCGTTTTTGACAATCACATACCATAACCTGAGATCAAATGGCCCCATTGTGAAGCTAGTATAAAAACATGCCAAGCAATGACAAGCACTGAATACTTACATAAGATGGAAATCCCAGTCAAAAAGGCTCACCATACAAAAAGAAGAATCTGACGAAGAAGAAAACAGCAGTGCAATTGGAGGAGGCAAAGTGAGGGGTGGATACGGAGAGCAATGGGGAAAGAGCTGAAATGAAGAAAAGAACAAAATTGCATTCCACAAGCAACTGAGCATGTCTTCAGAGAGACGCAGGTCTATAGAAGCAGGAGAGACAAGAGCAGAGGAGGTGTAATAATAAGAAGAAGACTCGGCGACAGCTTTTTTCTACATTTATAGTTTTATACAAAGGAAGGCCATTAAATCCACCCTGGAAAAAAAGTTTAAGTGTAAGCTATTTACAATAAACATGTTTTATATTTCCAGATTTTAAATTCTACATTTTATATTATACTGTTGGTTTAGTATTTTATTCTATTCTATTGTTTTGTTTTTTTTGTTCTGTCCACTTTTATCCATTTCTCCTTTATTGGAAAAATATAGGTTTATCCTATCATATGTTTTAAAATATCACCCTCATAATTTAAAGCAAAAAATACTGAGGTGCACACGCGTACACACACACACACACACACACACACACACACACACACAAAACCACACACACACACACACACACACACACACACATACACACACACACACTTTCATGCTTTAACTGCCATAGCTAGAACATATAGGGTTTGTGACTACTATATGTGACAGCTTTAACTTATTCAGTCAAAGTAGACAGTGAACAATAATATCCATGGCTTTTCATGAAGAGGCACATTAAATTATAACAAATATTATTATTGTTGTTGTTATTCTTGTAAGTGTAAACAACAAAAACAACAATAAATATAGATGTCCTGGGGTGTTGATTTACTTTACTAATAAATTTAATAGACAGACAATATGCTTTATTTATGTGTTCAGTCTATATAATGGTCATGTAAGTGGAGGTAGTTAAGAGTGTACATTTTTGTGTGTGAGAATCACAGTAATTTCTCTTCGTACACTTTAACCATGTCTAAACCAGAACACCTTGCTTTTCCGTTAAGTGTACATTTACATGTGTATTAACTGCAGTCTGTTCTCCTTGTATATTTTCGCTGAGTCTGAATACAAGATAACTTGCTATTCTGTCAAGTCTACATTTTTATGTGTATCAACGGCAGCCTGTTCTCTTAGTGTACGTTAACCAGGTCTAAATCCGGATATCTTGCCATTCTGTGTCTCCACTTATATATAACATTACTGAAAAGTATGTTCTGTGTGTGAACTGCAGTTATTTTAGTGTCCTTGTACAATTTAACCAGGTCTACATCAGGACATTATGCTATACTGTTGTATATTACCAGGCTGTTCTTAATAAGAAAAGCATTAAATAAGTAAGAAAACGTAAACAGTCATTTGCGGTAATGTCCCGTCAAAGTAATGCTCCAGGAGAGTCGAAGTGGATCTCGGTTCAGACCACGTGACCCTTCGTCTTTCAGCCTGGCATGGCTCTCCCCACTGACTGGGTTTACACGCTCTGAAAAAATGGGATTCTGTAGACATTTGCCTAAAACGTATACGTTTCTCCGTTGCAACGACGTCAATATACGTCGAAGTAAACACGGTGACCAGCCTCCGAGTCTGAGACCGAGCCGCAATGTTTCTGTTTCAGTTACCAGACGATGTCCTGTACCTTATCCTGTCCTATTTGGACTACAGGTCTCTGTGTCGCCTCTCTCAAGTCTGCAGGAAAAGCCATCTCTTTACCGTCCGAAATGCTGTCTGGAGGAGGATAGCGAAAGATTTTATCAACTCAGGAATAACGCGACAAGGAACGGACTTGTAAGAGTTGTTTTGTATTTATTTTCAGGGGCGAATTGCTAATCTGCTAGTTGGCTAACCTGGGCCTGCACTGTGAATTTGGCAGTTACGTAAGTTGTGTAGAGGAAGCCATTCAAAATGAGGGACTCTAACGGAAACAGCGTAGCTAGGATTTCACACTCCCACTTGTTTACATTTAGCCACTGTCAAGCAGCTTGGTCAAAAAACCCGTGCAGATCCTCTGTAACTGACAGTTGACACGAGAAAAAGTACGTTATTGCTGTAGTAAGTTTAAAATGATTAAAAGTATGTAATATTAAGTAGTAATGCGATTTATGTTAAATTAGCTATTAAATGTAAATAGCAACGTCAACTGTACTTGGAGACAACGTTAATCGCCTGTTTCACTTTTGACGTATGTACACTATATGGACAGAATCTGATTTTCATGGTTTGGGCTAAGCTTGGGCTAATCTTAGTGCTGCCAGATCATGCTTCTGTCTGGTGGCATGATGGTTAGGTTGTACGCCCTGCGATCAGAAAGTCGTGGGTTCGAATCCCAAGGATTAAGGTTGCATCTCCGAGGTACTTTTGTAAGGCATGTCCCCAAACACTTAGTTCCTAGCTGGCCGCTGCTTCAGTTGGAGAATGGCTTAAATGCAGAAGGAAACTATCACGGTGTCCACTCTGTGGTGTGTTCACATTGCTCTTTACTTCCAACTTTGTAGACACAGTTTGAGGAAGGCCCTTTTCTATTCCAGTCAGACTGTGTCCCAGTGCACAAAAGCAAGATCCATAAAGACATGGTTGCATGAGCTGGGTGTGGAATTCCCCATCCAACACCTTGGAATGGAGATTGTTTGACCTCATAAATGCTCTACAAAGTAAATGGACACAGATTCCCACAGAAACACTTAAAATTTTGTGGAAAGCCTTCCAAGATGAGTGAAAGATTTTGTAGCTGCAAAGGGGGAACCAACTCCTTATTCAACTATCTATTTTAAACAATGTCTGTAAAGTGCTGTAAAGTGTTATAATCTGCAATCCCAGTGCTTTTTTCCCCCAAATAGCGTAGCTATAGCCATGCTTCAAAATAACATTTAGAAATAGACAAGTGACAGGCAACACAAGAAAAATGTATCATTGTTGTTCAGCCTCCTAAGAAGTCACCCCTGTTTGTCTGACTGTTTGATTTTATAGTGAAGTGGTGATTCACATGCCTACACCTTTCATACAGTACATATGTCAACCAGCAGTAACACAATACCCTTCAAATTCTGCTGTAATTCAGCATGAACACCACACAGATGGACAGGTGTGTGTGTGTATGACTCTTTAAAATCCGTAAGCAACCCTCTCAAAATACTAGCACTGTGGTTGTATTGCTACTTATTGTGACTGAAATATATTGGTCTAAAGGAAAAAATATATTTTGGCTATTAAAACCCTAATCTGGAACTGGGACTGTATTTGGTAATGGTTAGTATGCCGGTTTTCTTATTGGAATCCTTCTGAGGTAGCTATATTACAGAGATTAATATCCTGTTTATGCTTAATGAACATTCACAAAATCATTGCTCTAGACAAAGGAATACAGTAACAAATGTGTTGTGCTAAAGTGGATATTTTTATTAAGCACAAGAAACAAATAATGAGTAATTAATAATAACTATGCTAGGTAAAAATAATTAGCTCAAATATAATCAAATCTTGATTATACTTGATAAACTATAATCCACGCAGTCATCTTCATTATGGTTAAATATTTATTCAACAAATATTTATATAAAAAAATTTACATTGAATGTTTTTTATGTCATTTTTATCTAATAGGTGATAAATGACCTCAGTGTCACAATGAAAGTATGTGGAGAAATGCAAGCAAAATTAGTCTCAGAAAACAAAAACCTACAGAGAAAAAATCCTACAGTTTACCCCAAGGTGTTCATGTATCTTATTATGTATCTTATTGTTAAACAGCGCAACTAAATGTATAACATCTTTCAATAATCATTTCAGATACCCTGCCATTCTGCTAAAGGACAGAGTGAAGATATCCCAGAATTGGAATCGTGGTGTTTGTCGTAAAAATGTCCTTCTGAAATGGAAAATTAAGTAAGTTTGTTATTTCTATTTACTTCAAAACATCAAATTAAGAATAAGAAAATGTCAGCTAAACTTTGAAATAACCAGACACGTGAAGCAACGAGAATATATCCTAATATCATTTATAAACAAATTTCACCATTTGGCAAATGCATATTTTACATCTTGGACAGGTCTAACGTTGCTAATATATAATTATTACACACTTGCCTCCAAACTCACCGAGCTGTTAAGTAAAATCCAGTAATTATCTGAACTATTCCTTCAGTCCCTATCCTGCAGCCAAAGGAAAACTGTGAACCTGGAACATGTGTTTTTATCTTGCTTCCCATGATAAAATATTTTCTCAAATGCTCAAAAAAGATTCTAGTTCTGGGCGTGTTATTGACCTTGCCAGCATGGATAAGAAATCATTGTGGTTTTTATTAGCCACAACATCACCTAAGTCCTTAGAAACCAGACTGAGCATGTGTAGGAGTAATTTCCATTCCTTGATTTTTCCCCACAGCTTGTTGCCGTGGATACAGCTGGAAGATGATGTGCTGTATCTGTCTCAGGCAGCAGACATTGGAGTGTACCATCTCAGGGGTGCTGAGGGGGGCGGGTTCCAGCATAACAGACTGACTGTGTTTTCAGGGCATCAAGAGGATGTGTGTAAATTCACTTTGACAGACACACATCTTGTCAGTGCTGGATGGTAATTCCCTTTTTTTATTTTTTTTATTTCTGCTTATGAATTTTAGCTTCATCATTTATCATGTTTGATGTTTTGTCTATGATATTTAAAAAATTACTGTTACTGTCTAAACATTTTCCCTGGTATCAGATAATCATAAGTGAATTCTCTGGTAATGCCACAGCCAACCATGGCAAGATGCTTCCTATGACTTGCAGGAAGCACAACCTAGCCTTGGTGGTATCCTGCTTAGGGTAGTCCAAGTTAGAGGGGGAAATAAAAATTACTAAAAAAACTCTCTAAATTTGTTAGTTAAAACCTGAAAAGTTGATTTGAGAGAACAGAACATAACAAAACATTCAGGGCCTATTTAAATCATTTTGCACTGGAGTTCCTAGAATATACGAGTAGACATTAAGGAGTATTAAGAGTTGGTGAACATAATACACTTTACTTGATGGATGGGACTTAATGTCTGACTGTTCACAGCGACGGGAAGATCATTATTCATGACAGAAGAAGTGATTATTCTGTGGAATATAATGCCCATAATCAGGAGGTGAACTGTATTGACTGCAAAGGTGACATTATCATCAGTGGCTCAAGAGACAGGACTGCTAAGGTATGATTTAATTCTCTCCTCTTTCAAATTTAATGCACTTCAACCTAGGCCCACATGACTCAGCATATTATAGAAGGAGGAATCTCGGCACATCTTCAAGAAAAAGGATAATGTGTAATCTGAAAAACACACTGTGATTCAGTTTATCATGAGATATATATATACACAGTCCTTTAGGGGACATTGGTTCCATTATTTAGGAGAAAATTTCAGCCCTTTTAGAATAGCTGTTACTACTCCACATGACCTAAGCTCAATTAAAGTTCTCACTTTAACAATTAGTATTTTCCTCAAGTTTTATCAGTGAGAGGGATAACCCATAATGTGGTGAATTTAGATATATTTAGCTAATAGCTAGGTTCGGCAGTTAGATCTGATTTACAAACCATCACAAGTTAGCTGTGAACAAATACTGGATAACTGGAAAATTGCATCACAGATCCATTGGTCTAATGCAGTCTGTGAGTGAGCTTTTTGTATCAATTTATCCTCAGATATGGACACTTAATGCAAACCAGTTCAGCCAGTGTCTTCATACAATCCCCACCTATGACAGAGTGTGGTCTGTGGCCATCAGCCCCTCTCTGTGGTAAGCTCATTTTCTGTTATGTTCTTTTAGTTTTTGTGCCCTTCACTTTTATTCCTTTAATCTGTGCTTAAGAGTCTGAGCGTTGCTTAAGAGCCTACAATAAAAAGAAATAGGAATTTAAAGATACATGTATAATCAGCCTCACCATCTGAGTGAAGTGCAACCTTAATACCATCTGAAAACATGACTTCCCTTAAGAAAAAACGTTAAACTCTAATATAAGTCTATGTGAGATTAAATGTAAGATTTAAAGCCATTTTTGGGCCATTGGACCACACAAAAAGCATTTTGTGTGGCATTTTCAATTAATGTATAAAAAAAAAAATAATTGAACAAGGTTTATCTGGCAGCGATAATTACAAAGTTACAGGGATGTGATTTACTTGTGGCCATGATCCTCACCCCTTTTTATTTGTGACCCATGATGTTTAATGCTTCATCCTTGTTGGTTTTTTAAGTGCTTCTGTCAATATGAATCACCAGGAGGTCCCCAGCTTTACCACACCACTTTCATCAGGGTGAATTTGAGATTGTCCAAATAAAGAATGTATCGGATGGTTTGGAAAAGGGGGTGACGGGGGCATCATTATGGATAGAGGGGTGAAATGGTCAGACACAGGGTATACCAAAGCAGGTGGCCAGACCCTTTTTTTATATACTCTTCAATTTATTGCCATGCCATTGCTTTGAAGTCAGCTAGCTAGCACCTCTGAAATGCAGATGGAGAAGGATGGGATCCTGGCTCTAAATGGTTAGAAAGCAGAATTGTGCCCCCTCATGGTGTAGCATATGTTGATTTTTATTGCCAAGATTTTTCACCCCACAATTTTTGAATCTGTACTTTGTTTATATCTATTCAAATTCTCAAATACAATGGTTTTCCAGTGTTTTTCACTGAGCCATATCATATTTCTGTAAGAAGTAATATTATATTGACATACAGACAAATCTAATGACTATTTTGGCTTCAAGAAATCAGCCTGGCTAGAGCAAGCAAGCCCATTTTCTCCTAATGGGGCTAGCTGGTTAAAAAGGTAGGGTATAAAATGAGACGAAAGCAGCGAAGGAGACGAAAGGGGAAAAACTGAGGCAGGATATAATGTCGAAGCAGGGTCGCCTTCATCGCTGCTTCCTTTGATTGCTCAGCCATGTATACACCCACACACTTAATGACACACAGCCGCATGAAGCTGTAACACTAGCACTGAGCTTCCACCTGCCTCTGCGTGTCAGGCAGCTGATCTGTCAAGCGCACCTTCGCAGCACTACTGAACGAATGGAAACATTGCGCACGGGAAGCAACTAAAGGGCACTGCAAGGCTTTTCCCCGTCCTAACCCGTCTTTTGTTATAGCACAGGCTGTGCTTTGCTGAAGGAAGCCACCTGAACAAATGCAATGGTTCAGTGCTGTTTCAGGCCCTCAGCTGAATTATTAAACCCCAGTGCCCTGCCTTCTCAACCACGAATTTAGATTTCTGAATAAGAGACGATTATCCACGTCATTAATTCTCCAATTTGATGGCTGAAATAGCAGGCCCCTGAAACAGACTGCTGCACCCAAATAATGGCCCACACTCTTTCTAATATATTGACAATGTGAGAAGTTCATTAAATTGGCCAGGAATCAAGGTGTCAATTAACCCACAATCCTTTTTGTTTATTTGGGATGAAGTGATGATCATAAAGTAGCTTAAGACTTTGCTGTATTTTGTAGCATTTTGGATTATTGGAATGTGATCGCCTCTTTCTGCTATCATTCTTCAGTGCAATTAAGTGAAACCTGAAGATCTGGAGTTGGTTCACGTACAATTTTGCAAATTCTGCCTTGATACCTCATGTGTGCCTAATACTGCAACATAACGGCTTGTTGGACACATATATTTATATCATTTACCATAGTCTTATTTGTTTATTTATGAAAGGCTTCCTTTAAGATGTTATTAGGGAGGTATTTCATAGATTTTTAATGTTGAGATCGCATGATACTAGTTTTTCCTGTTCAAAACCAAACCTGATAAAGGCTGGATTTGATATGTATAGCTGTAAAACTTTAACATTTATTTCTATTCAATTTAAGCTGCATATCTGAAAGTAGGCTGTCACACTCAAGCCACTTGCAACGACAAAAGAAGAAAGTACCATCTCCTTTTGAAAGCTGTAATTGGATTGTAATTGTTCAGTAAAGTCCATTTGTATTGTTTGGCTTTTAAAAAAAACATTAAAATAATCCGTAGAGTACTCATTTACCTATGTAATCACATAATAGCAAGGATCATCATAAACTCAATGACCCATGCTTGATTCGTCCCATATACTTGAATTGAGAAGCTGAGACTTAAAAATATCTGAAAGTTAGAGAGTCAGGAAGGTTACAGATTGGTGATTGAACAATGTGTGTTTTAATTTTGGGAAGCTGAGTGTGGAGGAGAAGGGAGCCCCTTGTGTTGCAAATGTATTTGTTCCAGCTTCACGCCTGAGGTATCTAAAGGACAGGGAGTGAGACAGGAGGCACAGCGGTGAACGACAGGATCCGAAAGAAAAGGAGAGGAGGGAAAGAGGAGCAAAAGAAAGAGAAGCAGAGGGATTGGGCTTCTAGCGCTACCATGTTGGAGAGTTTATTGTGTGCACCAAGTTCAAAATAGCGAAAGTGAAATTGTGATTATGCTTTCATATTCTCCACATCAGTATATCTTTATCTTTTGGCTTCCTCTTACATATGTATATGTACCCTCATCTGTTTTCCTTCTCCCTTTCTGTGCTTTTCATTCTCTCTCTCCCCTCCCACCCAGTTTTTCTTGTCAATTTTTCCACTGAACATCATCTCAAGGTTCATTAGGGGATACTGTGGCTGGAGAAAAATACCAAGGTTGGTTCTCCATTGTCTTGTATTTCTTTGCAGTGAACATGATTGATTCCACCAGTATTCTGTGTGCTCCTTGTTCTGAAATTGCTTTTCACAGTGGAGTTTATTTTTGCTAGGCAGGGTATGTCGCATTGTCATTCTTTTCTCTATTCAATCATGTGCTCAGAAATTCACTCTGGGGGTCTCAGAAGTTTCAGCCTCGTAAATGATAAGTCATGTAAGCAGCTGGTAGGACTGGTCCCCTGCAGGCTAAAGGATATCAATAGTAAATATGACTTTCATAGCAGACATTGCAGTGTAAATACTAGCCCTGGAACTCTCCAAATGGCGTCATACGGCTTGCTGTCTCAGTTTTAACTGTGAGACCAATCAAAAAGAGCCCTCTCTCCCATTGTGAAGGTAATGGCTGCTCTAGCCTCCTGCATTGTTCATTTCACTTCAATGACTGCCCCTGTCCATTTGCCTTCTCATAGGAAAGAGACAGTGACCATGCAGCAAAAAGGCAGCTGGAATCATTTTTAATTTGTAATCTTTGATCCACTCTCCTCTTCTCTGACATACATGCACATTTCCAGCCAGCCTTGCGTCCCTCCCGTCTGAGTCCAGTCTTTGTCTGTCTTGTCAGGCCTCAGTCACTTGCTCCCAATGTGGATTCATCTGCTGCAGTTTCAAAGGAGACTCTGATTGTTACTAATGGCCTCTAATTAGCATATGTTTTATTTTGGAGGCACAGTTTTAGAACCTGGAATGACTCGTGCAGTTACTTGATGTGGATCTCTTTAGAGAAAGCAACTCTCAAGTTTTTCAGGACTCTTAATTGGTGTTGACAGTTTAGATTTTTGGATGCTTTAATTGTATATTTACTTTTGTATTTTTATTCTTTATTAATTTAGTTGTTCTTGGTCACCTAGAATTTTGTTAATAGGTTTATGTAGTACAAAATACTCATTATGGTAACTGGGATTATGACATTCTTTGCCACCTCAGTTACAAAAGTAACAACAAGTATAAAGGAATACACCCATATGGTACACACTACTTGGTAATGTGTTACAAATTGAGAAAATATTTGTGATGTCCAAACCTTGAGTTTTACCTCACTGCATAGTGGAATATTTCAGTAAGCAGAAAAATATTGCACAGAGCACTTTGTAATAGGACCGTTTTATGTACCCCCAAAGATTAGTCTTTTATTCTGCTCTCTCTCTCCTTTACAAAGCTTGCGGTTTTCTGTCATGTTTAACTGTGTTTGTCGTATTCTCTTTTTTTTTTGCTGGTGAATGTAGAATTATAAGGAGGCTTTTGTGATTAATAGTCAGTTAAACTGTTTCCTGTAGTCGCAAACGTTTTAGACCTTCGCTAACAAGATATGACTTGTTGAGGCTGGAACACTCCATCCGAGAGCATGTAACTCTAGCCGATGTGTGTATGCTCACCACGGCAAATCATTTGTTCTCAGACACTCATCCTCTCAGGTTCTACTTCAGCCTCAGACAAATTACTTCTCAGTTCACTTGATAGAAACAAATTTGACAACGTTAATAATCTGCTGCTGTCTAATTACAGTCCTTTTTTCTTTCTCTTATTCTTATTTTCTTTCTCCCTTTCTTTTTTGCTCCTGCCTTTTACATCATGTGAAGCTTTCCACAAATGGACTAATAATAGTGGTCCACAATTATTAAGAGGAAAATGCTTTGCTACATTTATGTGCAGTAAAGTTATGAATGTTTTTCTTTCACCTGCAGCATTTTTGTTGTTTTTTTCTTTATCATTATATATGACATGGAAAGAATAGAAAGAATGTAGGACAGTTGTATACACCATATTGTGTATACATTTAGATAGTGCCACATGAAGAAACATTTCAGCTTCAGGTGTTTTGGAGAGAACACCTTTGTGCTAAATTATCGATTATATTTTACCTTCTAAATAATTTGGCAATGATTAGGTGGCAGGTTTGTGATGTTTATGCACATTTTGGACACAAAACCCCTTTTTGTGTTAGATTGTGTGGTTGAAGCTTTTTTTTTTACATTTTGTTATTGTGCTAAAATCATGGTGTTATGATCTTAAAGCTGTGTTGTTTCTAAATATGGTACTGTAAAACTAATAATATGGGTTGTATGTGTTGCAAAAAATATCATCCTGTTTTCCGAGATAATGAAATTAGCCAGGAAACCAGACTGTATGCAGAGATGTTGTTTTATTTACTCATAAACACATTCACATCATGATCAATGTTGGTGCCCAATGCAGTGGTCGTCTTGGCCTAATTGTGTCAGCTGGTCTTGTTGCTCATTGATCTAATGACCACGAATTAATGGAGTGTTAAGTAAATGTCACGCATTCTAACATCTTTAAGTGTGAATATTTAAATTGTTTCATACAGACTGTGCTGCTACCAGCAAGCCTGGTAGTGCCTTCGACGTTCGATGTATGTGCGTCAAAGGGCAGAGTGCACAATACCTCAGCAGTTGTAGTGAGTCTGCACTGCTCAGGCCAAGGGAGATAGAGGGGGAGGGGGTGCAAGGCATCGAAGAGAGAAGCAACCCCGAGGAGATGTGAGAAAGGGTCCTTTTTTGGGGAGCCTGTTTTGTCTAGAGTTGGTCAAGCACAACTACAAAGATGTTGCAGGGGTACTGCCTTTGAAAGTTTCCAAAGAAAATGATTGTTGGATAAACCGCCCCCAAATCGCCTCTCTCTGGCAAACGGAGGGAGCATGACCTCTGACCCTCGGTATCAAAGTACAGGGAGACTCAACCCTCTATGCCGCCCCAACCCCACCCGCCCCAATTTCACCCCCATTGCGCCACCGCACTCAAGCGCAAAAAAGAGAAAGGGAAAAAAAAACTGAAATTCACATCTTTCATTCTGCCTCTCGTCCCTCTCTCTCTCTCAAGTCTAGTAGAGCGAGCTGTGTCTTAGGAGTCAAGAATTCAATTAGTTAAAAAAAAAACAAGTGAAAGAAAGAAAAGAAAGAGGCTGCAACAATAAAGCGATAACGGACAGAATGTGCGTTCCCACACGTTAAATACAGGGCGCTTACTACTGAAAGCACTGCATGGGAGCTATAGCCTCAGACTGCAGGTGGTGTCCTGAATAATTGCAGTCAATATGCCCCTTCTATGCAGGCTTTGCAGAAGCAGATCATTAGGCACATGCCACATACAGGTGTTCCCTAGGTGCATTTGAGATGGAAACTTCTGGTACTCGCTAAAAAGCATTTTTCCCTTAGAAGTTGATTGCTGACTATTTATACTCAGGTCAGCCTGTACACATGTGCTCCTGTTACACATTACAAAACTGCTGTGGCATTGTGGCACTTTGTAATATAAAAGATATAGTACTATATAGTGGATATATGGATATGTGTGT
>JBBMFX010000141.1:14980461-15005842 GCA_037832545.1 Rhabdalestes septentrionalis | reverse complement strand
AATATATTTTTTCCAGTAGCATATCACACTTATATATACTTAGCATATACATTTCTTTCCTTTTTTTCCCATTTACCTAGCCTTTTTTCTCGTAGTGCCATTTCAGCAGTAAGGTCACTTAAAAACTAAATTGTCTGTGAAACAACTTTAGGAAACAGTAATTATTGTTCATCTACTGATGAGTTCCTTACATCCAATTTCATGGAAATCTTTGATATCATATCTGAATAAGCCCCTCAAAACAGTGTGTTATGAAACACTGCACATTTCTTTTGGCCTCCATAAAATGCATCCCATTCTATTGCAATGGTCTTGACCTGATACGTGCGGTCAGTTGTGTTGGTTTGGCCCTAACAATGTTGTTACTGTTGGAGTTCTTCTCCCAGCAGGGGCTGAATTAAAGTTTGTGTGACCCCAGCACTAATTTCATGCTACACAGTACCTCAAATAATGATGTCAGCTGATTAGGTTACCAAAATGGTTGTGTTGGCAGTGAACCCCCGACATGTTCTAATGATCCTGAGGCGCACTGTGTTTTTGGGTTAGAGAAGTAGTTAGGGTTGGGGGGGGGGTGGCTTGGAGGGGGTAACGAAGGGCAAGGGAGTGTTGGAGGGGCTCGGAGGCTGTGCTTGCTCTTCGATTTAGGGTGGGTGTAAGGTCGGGAGAAGGGTGGGGGACATTAGGTGAGAGAGAGGCTTTGACCTTTTACAGCTATAATATCACTGGGACTCCCTTTCAGATCAATCAGAACTTCTCTAGAGAACAAAAATGTATTTAATTGTAGTATTCTATTTTTCTCTGGTTCTCCCTCTCTCCCTCTGTGTTTTTTTCACAGTCATACTCAGTGAGGGATAAGTAATTGAAGTAATAGAGAGTAATAAGGGCTGGGAAGAGAGAGCATGGCTTTGCCCCTATTGTATCTTGTGTCACACAGGTTCAGAGGTCAGGCAGCCTGCATATTCTATTAGGACACACGGCCTTCACTGGGGCAAATGAGTTTACCCAACAGTAATTAAAATGCCAGCACTGGCCCAGCAAGCTGAATATGGTTGATGGGCCACCGCTAACCGGGTTGACAGCTGCCATGGCTGTCTTTGCCAATATGCTTGGGCCTTCAATGAAGAAACTAACTGAAGCCATCAGTGGGAGCAACGCCTGCTCCATCTCTTCTACTCACCGCCTCTTTTTTTTCCTCTTGCAAATGGCTCTGGTTTTATCTGTCTTTGGATAGCACAGATTTCAGAATGGGCGTGACTCCTGTTATTTGGGTCTGTTATTCTCTTCTATTAAGCCCCTTTCATAGAACTTACCTTTCTAAAGGCATTTTTTTGTCTTCTTCAACTCTTTTCTCTGAAGAAACTGGCTAGTTTTAATGTGCTTCACTGGATGCCACTATAGTAGTATTGGGACCGAAGTGTAAAGCCCTATTCGCCTCCACTGTCAATTCTTACTGACTATGGTGTAGGGTCACTGTCTCTCTCTCTGTTTTTGTGCTTGGGGTTTGGGGTTGGACCCCAGGCGCTACAGAGCTTATTCACACAGGCTGGCTGTTAATTTGAGGCCACACTGGTATTCCATTGTGGAGCTTGTTTCTTTGGTGTGGGGGCGGAGAGCCCACTGCTCAGAGTATGAAAGTATGTTGGAGAGAAAGGGAGTCTCTAAGAAGCTTTGTGATTATTATAGGCAGTGTGTTTTTTGTGTCCTCTCCAATCTGACACATGTTTGGTTTTACCAAAATTTGTATTGGGCTTACTTTTATTTTAGGTTTGCAAAGACTCAATGAGATGCACACACACATACACAGATTACTAACTGAAGTCTTTTGTCTTCAGTTAGTCGTCAATAACACTAAGAAGCCAATTGGGATATTGAGGGGGAGAACCCATCCCAGCAGGACATTGTAGAAATACCTGTGCGCTAAAGCCACCACATTCCAGCATGCTCAGTAGTGTGGGAGTCCCATTGTGCAGCTCACCTCCGCACACAATGCAGGGAGCGGTGGAGGCCTGGAGCCTCGCCTGCCAATCCCAGCTGTCCAGGAGGGCCCTAATCCCTAACTATCAGGCAGGTCAAAACCGTGGTGCGCACACACACTTACACGCACCCACCTTTCTAACATACTCCTCCCTACCTGTTCCAACTAATTTTAACCTGTCATCCAAATCAAAGGGGGCACCAAAGTGTTTTTGTTTCTCTTACTTAGCCTCCCCCCAGCATCGTGGTGAAAGAATGCACATCTTTGTACAGAGTCAGCAGTCTTATCTTACCACACAGATGCTCTAGCACCTTCCTAATCACTCCTTTAAAAAAATGGTTTTTGGTGTGACACAAGTTTTAATGGAACTGTGATATTAAGGATCTTAAAGTTGTGACAAATCAACTCCATGCATGTACGTGCAAGGAAATATTCATACCATCCCATCCTTTTTTACTTGCACTCCACTGTAGCCTTTGACTACTGAAATGGTCTTTTCTGTTTCTTTTAAGAAGTGAAGAGATGCTGAAGACTCTGGATCACTTCACTAATTGTTTAGTTTATTTACTTTTTGATAAATGTGAGAATCCCTGTCTTTTTGTGTGTTCACTTGACGTTTAGAAATCTGTAGATACACGGCTGGCTGTTTTTTGTTTTTTGTAATAATACTTGGGCATTTTTACCTGTATATTAACAGTTTGTATATTTCTCTCAACAGCACCTTTGTGACCGGAACTGCATGCTGTGAAAACTTTGCTCCTCTTCGGATATGGGACACAGAGAGGTACCTGGCTCTTCAGCTTTGTAATTGTTCTGTCATCTAAAGTCATTTTAATTTAATGATTTCACATATTCCTGATAAAGCTTCTGCCAGTTTTTTGCATTTCACGCATGTGTTGTGAAGTTTCCAGATCCTTTACTGTTTGTAAAATTAATTGATTGCACAAGTAAAAAGCACAAAAGTTATTATAAAGATTGTTGGTCATGTTGTTCCTCTCAGCTCCCTTTCTGGGCTGTTTTAGGAGTTCAAAGCTAACTTCAGAATTCCCATCATGAAAGGCCTGGCTTAAACCTGATACAACCTGACTGGCTTCTGTAATTCCCCTGCTTTACCTGCAGAATTCAGCCTACTTACACATTGTCAGTCTAGGGAAAGGAAAATTAAGAAGGAAAAAGGGAAAAAAAGGTGGGTTCCGGCACCAAATGACAAGGAAATATGAGAAGGGAGAGATTGCTGGGAAGGAGGAGGGGCAATTCCGCATGCATATCCCTGGGAATTACAAAGAAGGAGAAATAGAAATTTTGGCCAGGAATTAGGTAGGCAAAGGACGGGGCTTGAGTGTTGATCTGTGAAGCGTGGATAGCTGGTGTCAAGCTGATGGACGTTAGCTGGATAGTTGTCTGCTGGCTGATCTTACACTTGATTTTGGGCAGGGATCCTTAGTGGAGTGCACATCACTGCTGTGGCCCTGTCAGATGGAGACCAATTAGGGTTCTTGTTGGGGGGATGTGACGGATAGACACAGATGATAAACATGCTTGGAAGCTCTAACATTACAGATGTTTTCTGTACTTGTTTTTAACGTGTGGTTTTGCAAACATGGCCTCAATAGACCTCCATGATCTGCCTTATGGTGTTTTGTATTCCTTTTTGTCTCAATTTGTGCTGCTGGGTACGATGTGTCTTGCCATGTTTTCCCATCTAGTTATCAGATGCACCTTGTGAAGAGCACAAAGCCACTAGTCGCAAGGGGGTTGAAAAAAGAAAACCAACCATAAGTGGAATGGGGGCTCAATGTCCATTTGTGTGGGTTTCTTCAACTTTTTTTTTAAAATCATTTCCCAGACAGACCACCAGCATAATCCTCAGACAGCCACTACCGACATGAAACAACACATTAGGATGGCTACAGTTGCACTGATAAAGGCAGACATCAGAGCAGGCATCGCAAATGCTATTAGAGCCTATTGGTCACAACACAGACAGGTGATGCTGTTGTCAAAACATCGCATACATTTTAGCAGTTTTTAAAGTCTTTTTTGATGTCTAACATTATTATAGTGTCATAGCTGCACACTTGGCAGAGCAAAAAAAAAATTGGCCCAGCAAAATTGGCTCCTGTCTCTCCTAAGGCAGTTGTGGCATGGCAAAAAAAAGTGTGATCACTCCCCACAGAAAATCTTCAGAGACATCCCTCAAATTAAATGTCACCACACTCTTAAACATCCCTGCATATTTCTGACAGGGTTGTCCTAAATTTGGAAAGATTGGTGACAAGAAACCTGGGTCAGTTTAGAGGTTTTTCTAAATATGGTACCACATGTGTCTTGTGCAGTTTAAACAAGTAGCCTAGATCTTATCAAAACAGCAAACAGCTGAAGACACTATATAATTTGTTTGTCAGCTCTTGGTAGAATATTTTGCAACATTGTGAGTATCCATGCTTTATTAGTGTGTTTAGTATTTAGATTCTTATGAGGTCATCTTCCTTTTCATACTAGTTTTACAAAATCATGACCATTGTGTTTGCTGGGCAATTATGGCGATGAGAGATCTTGTATTCCTGTCCTTTGTTTATCTGCTTTTCTCTAGAACCACTTTACGGATAAAGACAAGTGGCTTCTGACGTTTCCTAATGTGTTCACAAAAGATGGGGGCAGCTTTTTGAACCGTGCTTGTTGACTGGAATGGAGAATGATGCAGGAGACATGTACAGGCCAAGATTACCCACACCCTCATGTCTGAACAGCGCAGCTGACCAGCTGGTGGGGAAACACACTATGACAGGAGGAGTGAGGTCGTCTATGAGTAAGACATAGATGGTCTTGCTGTCACTTTCTCCATTGATTAACCTTTTTTGACCAAAAAGAAGACAAAACTAACCGTCAGCTTGAGCACAAAGATAGAACATCTGCCGCTACTAATGTAACAAACTCTGTGGCAGAAAACATCATTTCACAATTTCCATAGACAAAACTTTCCATACCCTTTTAATGGTTGCCATAGCCAAAATCGTTTATTTGACTGGAAATGTTTCTTTTGTTCTCCTCCTTTCTTGCTCATCAGTATGGCCCAGAGGCCTGTGATCACCCCGAGTCCCACACAAGTGGTGCTTTAAAGGCACCCCTAACTTTTCATGAGGCCCTCGGTCATGGATAAACAGAGAGAAAAGCCATCAAAGAAACACACAATTGCACTGAAATTCCTCACATTCTTCCCTGAAAGAGAGGGTTAAATGTCTGGATCTGGCAGGAGCTGTGTTTTACAAATTGCAATCTCATTGTTTTTTGAGAGAACGCGTGTGACATTTAAAAGTCTCTATTGTCCTGCCCCCTGACATTCCATGCTGGGCTTTTTCTTTTTTTTCCCCCTCTCTTTTTCTTTCATGCGCCCTTGGCTGGCGGTTATTTCAACTCCTAGCTAAATTGGCTGACGAGCAGACGGCGCAATGCAATTTCTGTTTGTTTTAGGCGTTGAAAACCCCAGCAGGGCTCTTTATGTACCTGTCTCACATCCTTTCAGGACACTGACTGTTTCCCATAGCTTCCCTGTGCCAGTTTACCCTCTATACTTAACCTTACAAGAGCGTCAGTGCAAAATGACCTTTTCTGTGGCTCCAATACCCAAAGAAATGTCCTCAGCCTCTACCCTTTTCAGAATCCATCAATTCATTAAAGGCTCCTTTTATAAGGTGTGTGTGTGTGTGGCCCAAATGGCCAAAGAGAAAGTAAGAACTGTTGAAGAGGCCAGACCTTCCATTTTGCTTCATGGCCCTGAGACCATAACTCACAACTAATCACTAACACATGTCATTCTTTATAGTCCAGAATTAGTATTTAACAGCTGTAGAACAATATCTGGACTTAAAAGCGGATTAACTGCCTGTTATCTTGGTTTATTATAGTATTCAGGAACAGTGTTAAGAAAGCCACATAGAAACAAAAAGGGGCGTAGGATGTATTTTAATAAAAAAGCTTGGGTGTAAATGTATCCAAGGGTCAAAGAAGATTAGGGGGAGGTCAGGAGCCTGCGAGGAGTGGTTTAAAAGTGTCAAGAATATAAAGTTTGTCTCACTGCATTTGGTGGTAATTTTGTCTGTGTGATCTCTTTAGCAGCTTTCACAGCTCCAGTGCCCCTAACTTGTCTGTGTGTGACCTCTTAACTCCCCCACAAGTCTGGACATTAGACATCTTCCCCAGCAAACAGCACAAAGCAGCAAAATGACTTTGGTTATTTGGTTATGCTTGTTCAGAGGAGCTGCATGTCTTTGGCTGCTCTAATTGTTAATCTACATAAAGGAGAGAGAGTCTCTTCCCTGCAGTTGCCTTTTGCATCTGTTACTGCACCAAGGATGTTAGGAAAAAATATATCCAATTAAAATATAAATGTACTGTCTTTGCCACATTCATTACATTGACTCTTGAACCTGAAGATGTGTAAGGTTTTGACTGTTTCTGTCTGTGTGAAATTATGTTCTGTGCTACAGCGTCCCGGTTGTGAAACTAGCAGGGTGTGATCTGGTATGAATTTTGGAAAAAACCTTCTGTAAAACACTGTGCAATCAAAACAGTGAAGGCTGTTTCCTTTTAGAAAACATGGGCTTTGTAGTTGTTATGTAGGAGTGTATTTTGACCTAGAAATGACATCCTTTTCAACAAACTAAATCTCTTCTTTCAAAATCAGAAGCTCCTATTTGGTAAATTCTCGTTCTTCCCTGTCATCATACAGCTCAGAGAGCAGGTATGGTTTCACCTGACATTTCCAGAGCTCTCAGAGCTTTCCCGACATACTTTGTGACGCTGTCAGATCAGACACTGGGCTGGCCGGGGAAGAACAAGGCTGGCCGCCATGCAGATGCAGCAATTTGAAAGATTATACGGTTATCCTCCATCCTGTAATCTTCATAGGTCCTCCCAAGAAAAAAAATGGCACACATAAAACCTGTGACCTAACAATTTAAGAATCCTGGTGTTTGCTCCTCTGCATGGAACAGTGCTATTACTGGCTTTAAAATCAGAGCACAGATGTGAGGACTTCTTTTACGACGCTTGTTTTTCTCGTTTCATGCTTTGACATTTGCAGAGGGCCAGGCAGACACCGGATGCGCCATATTGACCTCAGTTTACACATTTTCTTTAAGCAGTTCATAAAACCATACCATGTGAATTACTGTTATGAGAAGTGTAAGTTGTTTTCTTAGCATCTGCTGACTCTATTGTTTGGTGCTCCATCTTTAGTTGTTGGTAGCTGATAAGCTGCTGTTTTAGCAGTGAGGGGTAAATGATGGGTTCTTGCTTAACACAGACACCCATGGGCTGAGGGGGCAGTTTGTCTTTAGGCCCACCGGGGTTTTGCCTTTAGTTCTGGAGGCCTATCTTTTAAGAGCCTGTGTCTAATAAGACCCCCCCTGTCCCCCCCAGAGCGAAGGTTGGGGATTACCAATCTGCCCTTGGCGAACAAGCTCACGGGAGACCCCAAACGTGGGGGGCGGTCGCTATGGCCATTGGGCTCCTCTAAATAGTTGCTAGGGACCAGGTATCAAAGGTCCACAAGTTGCACACAGTCACGGTCATGGAGGGAATTAAACGGCAACAATGAAATTGTTATTCTACAATAATCTGGCTTCTGCAGTGTGGGCTGGGGGCGAGGAGGGCGCAGCAGGCTTGTTCAGCCTGTGATCATAGGAGCGTGGTGCTAACACAGGCGCCCTCCACCTCCACCACCACCACCACCCCTCCCTCTATCTCTCTTTCTCCTCCTCGGTGCCTCTCTACTCTCTCCTCCTTTTTCTCTCCCATACACATCTAAGAATAGAGCCTAGCGCCACTCCTAATCTGCTTTCTCAGGCCATTCAGCTAGGTGTTTACTTTTTTTCCTCCATCTCCTAGGACTTAATTTATCCTTTGTGTGGTCTATGGATGTTGGGAATATGGGAATATAGTGGGATTTAGAAGTAATGAGAGATTAACTGGGCAAATGAAGGCATTTGCGCTGGAATGACAACTGATGAATCAGTCCACACTAATGTGTTAACTGAGACATAAGACCTTGAGACAACCTTATGAGTGAATCAAGCACGTTGAACAAACACTGAGGTGTAAAGTAACCTCTCTTGTCTGAAATTGTTTTGGAGATTGACTCTAATGTGTCCACTTTGAAGCTTCCACCTGTAATTGTTTGATGTCTTTGCCTCCTTTCATGATGTTTGACAAGCAATAGTCTATAACTTCTCATGCTTTTTCTTCTCCTCCCTCTCTCGCAGGTGTCACCTGGTGTCGTGTCTTGGCTCGGAGTTCCGCAGAGGCGCAGGTGTGTTAGATATTGTGTACGAGTCTCCCTTCCAGCTCCTCACCTGTGGATATGACACCTTTATCCGCTACTGGGATCTGCGTGTCTGCACCAGGTACATGGAATTTTAGGGGAGGGAAACTGAGTCCTAAAAAAATACAGTTTTTAGTCCCTCTGCCATCAGTGACATTGATTGCCACAGATAAAAAATCATTGAGTTGAAGAAAAGAACAGAAAATCCTTGAATTGAAACAACAGCAAGGAAACTGGTCTGGTCATTCTTGAGAGTTTTGTGAATCAAATAGGTTAAATAGTGCAGAGAAATATCAATAAGTGGTAAAAGACCTTGTCATGTTGAAATGACAATAAAAGTCTAGCGTTTAAAGTCAAGTGCTTGCTAAAGAGACCTGAATGCTCTGCTCATATCTAGAGCTGATTGCGGGTCATATCTCATGTTTAGGATGCCTCAATAAGTAAAACTGGCAGCTGCATGGGTTAAAGTGGTCTTTAATATAGTGCATATAGTGCCCAGTGATGTCAGAAGAACCAGGCTCGTCCACAAGTAGGGTAATAAAGTTAGTTGGTGGGTCTCTCTCTGAGAGCCTGTGTGGAAGATTAGTGTTCTCAGTTAATCTAATAAGCCCTCCTGTGCATAGAGCACCATTTAGACAAAAAAGGAGCCAGGCCTGAGTCTCCTCTTGCCTCTGTGAACACAATTGTTCCTGTGGGCAACTGAAAGGGACCCCCTCTTTGAGAGGGACTCTCGCTGTAGGACTCTGACCCACCCAAGCCTGCACCAGTCGGTGGCCATATTGATGTGGCGCTGCATGTCTCCAAGGCAACAGGGTGAGCTGTGAGGATCAGTGAGCTGCTTGTGAGGCAGACTGGGCCCCTGTGTCAGGCTTTGGAAGGTTGGGGGCGGTGGCACACAATCACATATGGCCAGTCAAGTAACACAAATCAGAGGTGATTGAAAGAGGGCCCTGGAGAGTTTGGGGAGGGGCAAACGTCCCCTCTTAAGATATCAATAATTCACAGTGTGAACAGTCAGGGGCCAAAATGTGGTCAGTCCTTACTCAGAGTAGGTCGTCATCTCATCAGTGTCGATAGTTAAAAACATGCTCTATGTTAAATGTTGTTATTACATACATTTTTGGAAATTTCCAAGTTGTGCTCAAACTCGGAAACTGTCTCTGCTCACAGGGTCTTATTCTCCACTCTCTGTTATTTTCTGCTACTCTTTAAAAGTAAGTGTCTCTGCTGAATGAGAAAGAAGAGCAAATCACCCAACTTTTATCAGGTAGCTTGTATTGTGTTTGTAATACACTTCATTTTTAAGCATTGTTGAAAATATGCACAGGTAAAAAAACAATCATATTTGTTTACATCCTGCCAGTAGGTGGTGGGGAGGTATCAAAATTGATTGTTAAGAGTGTATGTGCACACACCCCACAGAGAGTGAATCCAGACGTCTCTCATGTGCTCCTGCTGCCCTCATGTCTGCCGCACACCCCTGCGACTCTCCCTCCCCATGATTTATTCATTACAACCATTAATGGAGAATTGATCTCTATTGGCCTAGCACACACAGATTTTACCTCTAACCTTCCTACCTCTATTCTCAGCCTGCATTAAAACAAGAGGGCCCCTTTCCGTAAACAAGTGATGAGGTTTCAGCCTTGCCAGTTCAAATAAGACACTTGTGTTTAAGCTGCACAGAGAGGCAGCCACAGTGGCTTTGGCCCTAAACTAAGGAACTGGAGACGTGTGATATGGACAGTACTGACAGGATGAATGCTGGTTCAGTCCTATGTTTGCTCTGTCGTTGCACATTATGTGCAAACCGTACATTTTTGTTGATTTTGGTCATTTAAAAATTTTGATTGCAGAGAAGCTAAGCAAACTTAACGAGAGTGAAAATAAGCCATTATTTTCTTCCCCAACAGCAAGTGTGTAATGGAGTGGGAGGAGCCGCATGACAGTGCACTTTACTGTATCAAGACCGATAAGAATCATATGATCGCCAGTGGCTCCTCCTACTATGGAGTGGTGCGCTTGTGGGACAAAAGGCAAACGCGCTGTTTGCAGGTAAGTGTGTGTGTGTGTGCTGAAAACGTTTGAATTCTGGCTGATGTGTGTAGTAAAACTTACTTTGTGCATATCTCCATGTGATCATTATTCCAGATGTTTCAGCATACCTCCACCACCAGCAGTCCAGTTTACAGCCTGTGTTTCAATGCCACACACCTGTATGCTGCCCTGGCCTCAGCCCTCTACTCCCTGGACTTTAGAACTTCAGGGCCCAGGCCCCGGAGATAAAACAAAAGAATTTATGTGCGTGCACACACACACAAACACACACACACACACACACACACACACACACACTCAACAAGCACCTTGGGTTTTAAGATCACATTAAACACCTGCAACCTCTCCCTTCAGCTCAGAGAGCAGGTCTTTGCCTTCAGAGATTTCAACTAGACACTCCTGAAACCCCATCAAAAATATCTGTGCCTCCTGTGGCCTTGCACTGGCATGGCAGATAGTTGTCATTTCTCCAGCTATCTGTGTCACTGGCTCCTGAGAGAGAGTGGAGGGAGCAGGGTTCACGACCTTCTGTGGCCTGAGTCTTAACGGACTTAACACATTGCCAGCGACCTGTGGGACTTCTAAAACAAACACTACTCAGAGCTGCCAGAATGTCTTGTGGGGATTTATGCTGAAACATATACAGTATGATAACATACTCTTTCTTCCTGTTGTGTTTGAAATGTATATTTTTTCAACAATGAGTTAATTAGGTGGGTTTGGTCTGGCCTCGTGGTTCCTGAATCTTATTGTCTTTAATCCTATGACATTATGAAGCTATCATTTATTTTATTCAGCGATAGTACTTTCCTGAGTGGATATCACTTGAGAACATAATTGCATAATTTGACAAATAAAGAAATGTTATATGCACAGTTAATGTTAAAAAAATAATAATAATTTCCTGTTTAATCCTTACTAGGATCGCAGGTACCTGGAGCCTATCCTGGGGCCAGTGGGTGCGAGGCAGGGACTGACCCAGACACTCACCATTCACTCACACACTCACACCAATGGTCAATTTAGAATTCTCAAATCACCTTTAACACCTCATTGGAGTGTGGAAGAAAACAAAGAACCTGTAGGAAAAGCCGTGCTACCATGAGATGCAAACATGCAAACAACCACACACACAAGGCCCCCAACCCTGCAGCGCTACACACTGTGCCACCATGGGTGTTTAAAAACTCATATTTACAGCAAATAATTTATCTGTTTAGCCAAGATGTAGTTGATCGTCCAAGAGCTTTGGGGATAACATAGAATATTGTTACTGCACATTAAGATAAAATTTCCTAATAAAAGGTGATACAACAAAACTATAACCGTAACAATATACATAGTGCAAGTATGGCAATAGTAAATAGTATAAACAGCTCAGATGTGCAAAAAATACTACCAGACTGTGTGTAGAAAGTCTTCATGTGGGTGAATGTTCACTGGGATTATTAATTACAGTTGCTGTCATTGTATTGCAAATATTGATACTGAACACAAAATCCAGACGGTAACACAATGGAGCTCCTGTGTCCCATATAGCTTATTTGATGGCAGAGTGCCATATGTGCATAAATGTGAGGCCATTTGTGCCAGCCAAATATGGGGACAGATTCTGGGGGGAGCCGGATAAACTGATGCAGTTGTTGCTCTGGGGAAAACACTTGTTCCTCAGTCTGAAGGTGTGGGTGTAAAAGGCCTTATGATGTCTGCCAGAAGGTAGAAGTTCAGATGATGGCATGAGTATGTCCTAACTGATGGTGGTAACTTTCCTAAGGCAGTGTGAGGCAGTCAGTTCAATCTGGAGGGTGATTCACTAATGTTGGAGACGCAGCCTAATTACCTCTCCCTTAACTTGATGAGCATGTTGATGAATGCAAAGACGTCATTGTGGATAAAGAGGGAATAGAGAATGAGGTCAGTAGACATTCATGTGGTATGCCAGTGCTCAGTGGAGGACAGGTTTGACTTTTCCCATTTGTCAGGGTGTTTCCAACCTGTAGCTCTTGATCCAATGGTATCTCTTAGCATGATAAACAAGTATACAGGGAGTTTGTTTTGAAGATTTTCCTGTGATCCATAATTCAGTGGATTTTACACACTACCTTAACACAGCCACATAAATCCAGAGCACACTATGCTATTACACAATTTGGAAAGCTTTTTGATGTTACATCCCATTACATGAAAGCAGATTGAACAATCTGCATCATAGATGATCATAAATCTGTTAAATAAGGTTATTGGAAAATGACTGTCATATTTGTCTGGCACATAGGCTTCACATATATGCACATATGGCATTCTGCCATCAAATATGCTATGTTGCACACAGGATCTCAGTGTAGATTCTGCAGCATCTGGAGCTACTTCTTCAGTAGTTCAATGATAGTTACCACCCCCCACCCACACAAATGCTAGTTGACACATCCGAAAGGTTGGATACACCTACTTTAGGTTTGTTGAAAGAAAAGTAGGCCCTCTTGGATGGAAGGTGAGGGCTTAATAGCTGTGGGTGGCCCTGAGACCCATGGTGGTCATGATGTTGGAGGATAGACATCTGCCGGAGGGAAAGAAGGAGCGAGAGGTAATCGTAAATGTAGCGTCTGTTCTTCTTGTTCTCTAAATGTGCCATTTTACAGCACACAAGTACCTGACCAGAGAGCAGGGGCCTGCGCTGACACGGCTAATCCACAGGCCATCCCAAAACAAATGTGGCATCGCTCTGATGTTAAACCCCCTGGATTTGACTGTGACAGAGGATCACATTGGAAAGGTGTTGCCCCTTAACAATCTAGTCCTGTTTCTTTCCTTTCTTAGGGTTCTGCGGAAAACCTCAATCACAAGTCACAAGCTGACTAAAGTAACATCAAGGTTTCAAAGAAATGTAGTTTGACATATTTCAAATCTCATGTCATGGATAATCCTGTGGAAAGAGTATCCAGTCCATGATGTGGTGACAAAACAAAATATGCATGTTTGTAAAGCATATCAAAAATATTTGCTCCCATGTGATTCGCTTTTAAGCATTTAGTGAGTGAATGAAACAGTGTTTTAGTAACTTCAACATGCTGCTGTACACTTCTAATACTCAAAATATACTCCTCTGGTTCACAGAAGAGTAAAAACACTCGGGTGCTGGTGGGTGATTTATGGACAATGATGGAATAAATTAGATCACATTCAGTGTGGGACAATCCATTAGCTGATTTTGCTATTGAGGATAAAAGGAATGCCTACACCTCCGTGCAAAGATTGTACAGTCATGCAGGAAATATGGCCTCATGGGACTTAAAACAATGGTCCCATTAAATAAATAATAAAGCTTTTTGGGGGGGGTTGAGATGGAAATGGGCACTCAAGCACACTCCGTATGACATTCTTTTGTGCATATTGCAGCATGTATCAAACAGCCACTGTAATATATCACATCAGTGACTATTACACAATTGTAAACTGCAATTTGCGTTCACCTGGATTATTCGCATCAGGCATGAAAAATCACTCATTTTCTTCATTACTTGTTTTCTGTTACTGTAGTTCCCTCATGCCCTCACATCTTTTCTTCTTTCTGAAGTATCATTCAGCTGCAACTGCCCTTCCCCTTTCCCCTTTCCTTTTTCTGTCTTGTCCCTCCTGCCCATATTTATCTCTCCACTGACCTTTGTGGTAAAATACCCCCCATACCCCCCAGCTGAATCAGCCTTTTGTTCAAGATAAAATAAAGCTAATGGGAATAGACCGTAGTCTTATCCGCAGTATATTTGACCCAAATGACAAGTAAAAGCATTTGGTTTAAAATGACCGTGTTGTCTGGGATCAGATGACACATGAATCCATTTAGTCACTTTAGTGGAGGGGTTTTGAGGTGGATCTGTGTTGAAATTAACTATTTTTGGTGCAGTCATCTAGCAATAATACAAACTGTAAAAGCGTAACACCCAGATGTTGGTGCAAGGACAGAGTCCCAGTGGGAATTGTGGGTGAGTATACCAGCTTCTGGTCTTTAAGGAAAGTGATGGAAATGTCAAAGTGTCCTCTGGGTTCAGAGGGTCGGGGACACCTTGTAGAAAGAGGGCTTAAGGGATTATGGGACAAAACTTTAGAGCCTTCTGCAAACAGACGGAACATTCACACACTCACATATGCACACAAATTTTGTTACATTGCTACAGAGCCCAGAGTAATAACTCAAGATCTATCGTTGTAATTAGTTATATTTACTTTTAAATGCCAGCACACCTCGGTATCAGAACTCACATGATGATCCACCACCCTGCTCACTGGTGGACCTGTGCGATCCTGACCATTAAGGAATGGGGCCCAACAAATATTGCAGAGAAACAGAAGGAGTGTGGTCTGCAAATGGACAGTGTATGTAGATAAAGATACATGTAACTTCTAGTACTATGCAATGCATATATACTTTTGAGCTTTTGATATTGTGTAAAGGTGCATCTTCACTCTGGTACTTGAGTCAACAAGGTATTTTATACCAAAAATGTGAACTTTTCAAATGATTCACAGGTGGGGGCATTTATGAGCTAATTATGAACTTAAAACCTCCACAGAAGAGAGGTGCAATACTTACAGATACGAAATGCAGACAATATTTCATAAATATTGTTGCTGAATTATTTTCTCACACAAGAAACAATATTACTTTAATTCACCTAAAAGCATCCATCCTTTAAAATGTAGGTGTCATTTGCAATTTTAAGTCATCTGATGACTTTTCAGAAGGCTGAATAATTGCAATGTACTGTCATAGGTGTACCTCATACAATTGCAAATTACTGTACATTCCTCACTCTTGTATTCTATTTCTCTCTTATTTGGGAGAGCAGATCAACAACCCTCATATACAGCAGTTTCCATGCATGCACAGCAGCTTCACTGGTTATTCATGTGAGATAAATGTCACACGAAATACTGGCAGTGTAAGATATGTTGTTAACGGTTCTGCATAACTCTGTACTTGGATTTCCGCTACTGTATGTATACATTTTCTAAATGTCTCTAGTCTATTCCATGGTGAGGGAAAACATCGGGAGGGAGAGGAATACACTGCCGGTTGTAAAATGAAGCTTGAAAACATTTTGATCTAATTTGTTTTAATTCATAGCTCCGGTTGTTTTGTTTGTTTGTAAAGCATCTGTTCCTGGGCTGGACACATGCTCTAGCATCACAGCAATGTTAAGAGTAAAGAGGGCAAACCACCAGGAGTGACCTGAGCGGAGACCGCTCCATAAATTTAGACGACAAAATACAATGTGACGAAGGTAATGATGCATCTGGTCAGAGAGCTGGCCCGCGTCTTCAAAGCTTTAATTACACTGTGCTTCTCCTGGCAGATGTTGGGAGAACGGTGGGAAGTCAGAGCAAAGTGTTTAGCAGGTGAAACAATATCCTCCATGTCATGTTATACCTCACAAGGATGGGAACGCAGTTCTGCTCTCGTTATACAGGGTTTTCAGATGATCATTTAGCAAAAGAATGCCCTGGAGTGTACACAAGGGCCCAATTTTATGTATTTCTTCAGAGTAGCTTATAAACATGACAAGATTTATCAAATGCAGTCAGTGCAAAACCATGAAAGCGGAGTTGACTGGGCCTGCCCCATTTCACACTTGGTTCACCTGCATTCACCTGCACTTCTGCTCAGCCACAAAGAAGACAGAGGGTGTAACGTGAGTATAAGTTAAAAGTAAGACCATGTTTTGCTTGGCCAAGTTCACTGGACTTAAATGGAATCAAGGACTTCCTTTTCAGAGCAGGTGACCCCTGTTTCCTACAGGATGATGCCCTTCCCAAGCTGCATTAGCTTGTGGTCAAGTATCGGGTGTCACTGAGGCTAATCACACGACCAGGAATAGGCCTCAGCTCACTCAAGCGTCTCAGAGGACTCAGTGGTAATTATACACCAATAGTGCCATCTAAAGGTCAGAGCAAAATCATGCAGAACTTCCAAGAACTTCCCTAAACACAAGAAAACCCATGTCCATGTTTATAAATCTATGCTTAGTGTACCTATATATCAGTGATAGCTTTAAACCCTCCTATTGCAAGCACAGTTTTTAT
Source organism: Rhabdalestes septentrionalis (assembly GCA_037832545.1). Classification (NCBI taxonomy): domain Eukaryota; kingdom Metazoa; phylum Chordata; class Actinopteri; order Characiformes; family Alestidae; genus Rhabdalestes; species Rhabdalestes septentrionalis. The sequence continues at coordinate 14,989,409 of JBBMFX010000141.1, read as the reverse complement.
TGAGTAACTATCTTTCATCATTTAAACCTATTATATGTAATGGTATCTGCAAGGTGTATTTAGTTCCTTAAATGTTCCATTTTTCTTACATTTCCATCTATATGCTAATGTATATAAACTCATTAGTATACCAACAAACAAATGTTTGTTTTTATAAAGGGAATAAAGGGATTAATAGAAAATGCTGTTAATTTGTGCATATTTAATCTCTTTCATTTTCAAACCCATTCAACCCACTTGATTTGCTATGCAAAAAAAAGCAAAGCAGTTTGATCTGTCTGTCAAAGTCCCCTCTTCAGAGGCAGAAGTTTGAATCATAATAGGGTTGAATTGGAGGGTAAAGAGGTGGGGCCAGGCCTGAGCCCACCATGCTCCCAAGCTCTCCACCTTCTCTGCTGTGGGAGAGGCCCGGGACCTGTCAGTCATCTGCTGGAACCGGACCTGAAGAATACATGCCTTTCATACGGACCTCCAGCACTTCTCCTTGTGGAATCCCACCAGCACTTAGTGAAAGGCACCCTTTACCCAAAGGAGGGAGGGGGGAAAAAAAGCAAATTTGAAGAAACTCGAGCCTACTTTGCAAATCAGTCAGTAGATACCTGATTGTCACTCCAAGAGTCGGGGACTAATCCTATTGTTTTTTCTATAGGATTACTTGCGCCAGGTCCCACTGCCCCTTTGGCACTGCACGGGAGAATAGACAGATTAAGGGGATTAGCTTGTATCCTCCTAACTTGTCAAGCCGAGATGTAAGAAACCATTGACTTCTCTGTTCTGAATGAGAGAAGTGCCTAAAAAAGGAAGAAATGAAAGACATCGAACAAGAAACATTCCTGAAAGAACAATGTGATTTGTTTGCTTTTGTTCCTTTTAACTCGGCTGAAAGGTTCAAAGGGCCTCACCTAAGGAGCAGTAGTCCAGATATGGGAAGAAAGATACATCTCAGCAATCAAAAAGGATGTGAGGCTGTCTGTCAAAATAAGATTTTCAATCAAATAAACATGTACACTCACACTGAGATCACTTTGGTCTACTCCAATCAGGGCCAGTCTCAGTTCTCAAAACTGATAGGAACACATGCTTACAATACAGGGTGGACACTGACATGAAAGGGTACACTTTATATTAATCTTGTGTTTACAATAACCAACATTTGATTATGTTTATTTGTTTACACATGCCTGTGTAATATATTTGACATATGGCAGCAACTCCAGTATCTGAATGCTTTAAACTGATCATTTGAATGAATGTGGTAAAAGTTGTATTTGAGGGATTTGCAGTAATGACCGTTTTTGTCCATTTTTTGTGTGTGTGTATTTTACAGCAAAATATGTTGTTGGCAGTGAACACACAAGAAAGGTCCGTGCTATATGCTCATTCATTTGCTATAATCCACCAGGAGTGTCTGAGGTTTTGTTTTAAAGTGGGTATTTTTCTACTTTCTGCATTGCCTCCAATATTCACATTATATTCCCATTGAAGATTATTGAAGAACTTAGGAAGAAATGAAACGTTATTAAATGATTATTAGTAGCAGTATTGTTGTTGATTGTTATCATGACAAACCGCATTGATCACCCAGCACAGGGATAGTCAGTAATTTTATAAAACATATACAGACTTTCGTAACTGACATTCATATTTCAATACTGACCCTCATTTATGACACTGAGCTAAAATGGGATCTGTGTGAAACAAAATAACTGTAAAAATATAATGAAAATAAAGAAAATACATTCTTTAAACTATCTTCCTTCATTTAAAAAACGTGAATGAAATGGTAAGAGTTAAGATGAAATGTCAGTTAAATTATTATTTATTTTATTTTTTCTATGATTTTTTTTATATTTGACTCATCTGACCCAATCCAGGTCACTTTACCTGCAGTTAAGGCCCTTTAACTCGTCACCTGACTCTTCTCTGCACTTAAATGTAAAGAGGCTCGGTTGCAATGTCGCACCCAGGCAATGCAGCTGTTCATGAACGACAGCTTTAACAACCTATCACTATAGGTCTCACGGAAGTTTCTTCTTGAACTGTCCAATAGGAAAGTATGAGGAAGGCGGGGCTTATGTGGATACTTTCTTCAGAGTTGCTGGTTTGTTAGTTGAGAGGGAGGAAAAAGAAAAAGAAATAACAAAAAATAAATATAAATAATAATAAACCTGGCTTGCTTCTTAGATAAATGTCACACCTCACCGCAGATGTGTCGACAGCTACGACGAAGCGGGAGACCGAATGTACAGCGCTGAAAATGGGTTTATTCCTGATGAACGCCGTAGTGGGACCCGTCAGCTCCGAGACAGTCATCACGGAGGTACAACAATTAGCTACTCTTCCTCCTTTTCATACAGTGTTGTTTTTATTTAACAGGCTCAAAATTGTCATCAGGATCACGGACGAGTCAAATGTACACTATAAAGAGACCAATAACTGACCATATCGCTTTCCCTTGTTATTCTTTTTTTTAAGATGGTTCTCTCTGCTAGCTGAGCTAGCCACTCTTCCTTGTTTGTTTACGGTGGTGTTTTAATTTAACAAGATAAAAATGACCGTAATCAGCATCATAGCCCACCTAAATCTAGACTAGAAAATATCGAAAGGGTAACTGTGACTTGTTAGTCTTTTCCACCATTTCAAAGCTGAGCTCAAAAGTTTGGTTGGAAGCTACAGGGTTAGCCTAATTAGCTTAGCATCAAAACTCTCTTTTTTGGAATTCTCGAAACAAAAATATATTTGATGAACGGCATACGCAGGGTTGGTATGCTTGATAGACTATTCGTTGTTGAAAGATTTTAGTGTTTCTTCCTAGCTTGCTGTCATGCATTGTTCCCTGCTTGTATGACTAATATTGTGGTTTATGGTTGTTAAGTTGTTTATGGCTCCTGATCTTGGTCTAAGTTGTGTTTACATCCTAGCAGTTATCCACCGTAATGAAGTTGGTGACTTCAAGATTTTCTTTCATATGTTTTCTGATAACATTTAAAATAACCTTCGCCATCAAAGTTAAGTCCCAGACATCCTGAAGACGTTGTCTGTCTTTAATCAAACCTTAGTTAATCGTGAACATTGTAAGATATTTCGTTATTTCTTGCATTTGTTCACAAAGGTAGGTAGGGAAAATGTGCTGTAATCGTTTTGCTTGCAGTCGGGCCTACCTAGGACTATCTAACATGCCCACATAAAACACATGAAGATTAGTAGAGTTTATATACATTCATCAAATAAATTGACTGAATGAATGACAGAAGCTGAGGCAAATGCTGTGTTCTATGGTTGTTACGCAGTAAGGGCTATGGTTTATGCTACAGTTACTGGGGCAGCTGGTGCTCTTGTGGTTAGGTAGTTGCCCCTGTGATTAGAAGGCTGTGGTTTCGAATCCCAGTACTGCAAGTACCCTTGAGCGAGGTACCGTCTCCACACTGCTCCATAGGTGCCCCTCATTTGTGGCAGCCCACTGCTTCACTTTGTGAATGGGTTTAATGCAGATAAATAATTACACACCGTTCACACCTGTGGTGTGTTCATGAGTGACCACGAGTCCACTTTGCTTTTTGTTTGCACTTCCACCTCGGTTTCACAGCTTATATTAAGCAGGCTGAACAATGGTTTGCTAGCAGTGGTTTTCAAATTGCAGTTTATTGACTGGTGAGAGGGTGTTCTTCACAGAGCAATTTAAGTTCTGTTTAGTCTTTCCATTCCAGATGTGAAAATTGTTTGTTCCACGGCAACAGTCTTGACATGTGGCCTTGTATGTATGTCTTTGGGAGGGGGAAAAAGTCATAAATTTCTCTTAGCTAAAGCAGGAACTTGGCAGTGATGATCATTTGGATGTTATTTTCTTAAACTTTAGATGACTTGTTTATTTCATAGTTGTCTTTTGAAATGTAAGATTTTGGCACATTTTCCACTCACCTTTATAGTTATTAGTTTGCACCCTCATTTTACATCACTAATGTTCTGTTTGTTTTAAATTGTGATATTGGTGTTTTGTCTGGTAATTTCCTCACATTAAATTCAGTTGATACTGTAAAACATACTAGTGTTGTGTCTGCCTCCTTAAAATCGTCACTTCTTTTTTAATGGGAAATCTCTAAACCTCACCAGGGATGAAGATATTCAGTTCAGTACATTTTAATGTTACGCTTTTCAAGGAAAGAACACTTAAAATACCATGACAGATTCTTTCCTTTTTTTATTTTTTCACATTTATGCTGCTAAAGCAAAGTAAAAGCATTTCAGAGGCCACTGTAGATTATGGAGTGTAAACCTTAATTACTGATTTACTGAACCCATGTTTCATTTGTGCTGCTACTTTGTGCTAAAATAATATCTTGATGTTCTAATATAGGTTTTTTTCTCCTAAAACAAATGTAGTCTTCTAATACACCATAGTCTTCTAATACACCTAATACACAGTAAAGGTTAACCAGACAGCAATGACCTTTCGAGAAAGAAAACACACTATTTTTAAAATAGTTTTTGCATTTTCGGAAGTCTTCTCCCTAATTTATCCATGTATTATTACACTTGCTAGCATGGATTCTCTCAATCACACGATACCACCATTGCTGGGAGGGTGAAGGCTATCATGTGCTTCCTCCAAGTCACATGAAGACAGCCACTGCATCTTTTGGAACACAATGTCATTGGAGACCACTAACTAACCACCCTGTTCTCATTTGTTCTTTATCTGGGATCAAACTTGTAACCTCTCATTAATGAGCATTGAGATCACTGGTGCAGACTCTTTAAATGAATTTTGAACTGCATAAAATAAAATCACTTGGAGACAGGAACAGTGCAGATATACGGGAATTATGTCACAATCAATCAGTATCACTGTTCTCACTAAAACTGGAAAATAATGTCCCAGTTTGTCAGTATCATTGCATAGTGGTGCAAATGATATAATGTACAACAATAACCCTTTAAGCATAGATGTGAAATGGTTTAGTAATTTACCTTGTTACCTCATCCGTGCATTAGTTTGTGTTTTTCCTTAATGGTGAAATCCTTTAACATTAGCCCTCGTGTTTGTGTGTGAATGTATGGGTGTGTGTGTGAGAAATAGAGAGAAACAGCAAGGGGCAGCTTTCCTGTGTCATCCTGTTTACTTGCATTCCCTGGCATTGCTTGCTGTGTCCTAAATGTTGTCAGGGGGGCTGTGCTTAAAAATGAGACCAGCCTTCAGACTGGGCAGTTCTTGCCACACTGTATCATGTGCAAGTGCAGAATAGTTTGGACTTGACCTTCCTCTTATCTCTTCCTTCGCTTCCAGTCCTGTGTGTATAACATTTCACTCAATGAGCTGAGATAGCAGTAAGTTCTTCTTTCAAGAATACACTATGCCTTTCCTTCTGGGCCTGCGGAAGGTAATCCAAACATAAAACAGTACATATTCGTGTCAACTGCGTTTTAACTTGCAAATTGTATTCTTACTTGTTGCTCTTTTGTGCATGTTTGATGAGAAACTTGTCTGACGTTCCCCCATTTGCGCCTTTATATTTTCGTGTCCTAACTTCATTCTTCTCAATAATATTGAAATCCACTTATTAAGTGTATGTAATTTAATCATCTCATTAAAGTGAGATGCCAGGGTTTCTCATGAGCATTTCTATATTTCAGGGACAATACAGGATGTACCTGTTCAGGACAGTGCAGTTAAGACAGTACAGATTATTTAGGAACATCCTGCCTAACAAAGTGCATTGGAACAAGTATGAATCATACTTTGTTTTGTTTTGCAGAGTAAGCTTCTGTGCGTCGGAGTGAATAACCAGACCTACATCTGTGAATCAGGCCACTGCTGTGGAGAATCTCAGTGCTGTAGTTACTACTATGAGCTGTGGTGTAAGTAATTCCCTCCTCCACTTCACTTTTGAGGGCCAGGGTTGGACTTTTTAAGAGATGTAGATCATGTTCGCTGGCTGTGTATGTTACCTTCAGAACCACAGAATTATTTTGACGGAAGCGCAATAAAAGTCGATTTTTAGTGCATTTTTTGGACGTCAATAAGACTGGGATCTTCCTGCAGAAATAACACTTACCATGTTTTATACTGTTGCATGCTGGGTCTTAAGTATTAAGTAAATAATAAATAGATGTTCAATATGCTTGTACGTCATTTTTGACAATCCAGCATTTCTGGCCTTGTATCTGAATCTAATCTGTTGGTGTGACGTTTTTGTTGTTGTTGTTGTTGTTGTTGTTGTTGTTGTTGTTGTTGTTGTTGTTGTTGTTGTGGTGGGTTTTTTTTGGCCCAACTTTTTATAACAAACCTTTTATAATAAAGAATGTCTGGGCGTTTAAATCTAAATCTTTATGGCCACTTTGGATTTCACCAAGCCTTTTTATAATGCCGTCGTTACAGAATGTTTTGTAATAGTAAGAGATATAACTTGATGGGCAGATCTCTGGTAATCCTCCTTTGATTCTTCTTTTATTATACTGTACATGCTGATTTGTATCTTTGCTGTAAAAACATGTTTAAGTTCAAAGTGCATGAAAACGTAAAGCACAATACGCTTTGTTAACACAGTATTGATAATTTAGAGTATCTATGGTTGCTTATTGTGCTGTTTTATTTATAATTTAAAATGGTTGAAAATGAATCCCATGTTGCCATACTGAAACTGATTTTACTTTAAGCCCAGACCACTTTAGAGACTGAAATTGCAACAGGATGTTCATACTATTGGATAAACCGTGTGTCTGATACTTGTCTCGGAATGTTTTGACGAAGCTGGTTTGTCGAAGGATGCTACTTGCTTGACTGTGAATGGGTCACTCAGACATATTTGTTGTTCAGAACTGTTCACACCCACTTCTGTGGTACGGTCTTATCAGATTACTCTCTCATGTACCATCTATTTTAATAACTAAGAGCTAATCTCTTCTCTGCAGTAATTATGGCATATCATCTGCTGAGTCAAAGACTGTTTTGTTTTTTTCCCCACATTGCAGTTCATGCAGCTGGTCCAGGCAGACTTGCCTCATGTGTAACCTGATCAGGGCAGTTCCTGTAAGCTGATGCCTTCAGCCTCTCTATTTGAAGAAGCAAAGCCCATTTGCCAGAAATGGCTTGTGCTTTATTTGGGACAAAGTTTCATGCATGTGAATCTCATGACGATATGATATTTTTCCATGGGCTGGCCTAAAATTAAGAACAATTCTGACTTTGCTACCAGATTTGATACCAGATGTCTAAATAATCAAAGATTTTATGTAGTCATGTGGCATTTTGTTCTGTGACTTAGGAATATTTCAAATAAGTTTAAGATTCTTTTAAACCTACAAAGAGTAATACAGATGTTTTACTAGAGTAAAGACAGCTAGCTTTCTCTTTAATGGAGGAAAACATTTATGTGCTATTTGGTGTTTTACGTTTCAATTTTTGACCAAAGGAATCAGAACATCAGCAATACTCCTTGCATCTCATCATTGTAAAATGTAAATCAAACTGGAAATCTCCCTCCTGCAGAAAAATGTATTTCCACTAAACTAGATAGTTCCCTCAGCCAGTCCTGATACTTGGTTTTATTGACCATGCACAAAGTTATGATAGTTTTTTTTTTTTTCTGCTCCTTAGGGTTCTGGCTGGTCTGGACTGTCATCATCATACTAAGCTGCTGTTGTGTGTGTCATCATCGCCGCACCAAGCATCGACTGCAACAGCAGCAACGGCAACATGAGATCAACCTCATCGCCTACAGGGAAGTCCATAACTACACATCACTACCCTTTTACTTCAGTGAGTAAACTGGCTAAATGAAGATGATAACATCTGCATTTCACCCACCCTCTATATTTGTCACACTGTCTTTTATAAATTATATACAAATGTCTGTAATGTTAGTTTTACACTTACATCTGAGGTAATGTCAGTTCATAATAAGCATGTATACTGAAGCAATTTCATACTACTAGTAACTGTATATTTCTGTGCCCTGCTGCATACCTATCCGCAGCCTTCTACTGACATTTCCTCTTTTGTGTCTTCCTGCCATGCATGGGCATCGTCACCATTCAACCAGAGGGGGACGTGTCCCCTTCACATTTCATAATTATTAATTTGGACCCCCCCACATTTAACATAAATAATTTGTTCAACCAGCGCTCTTGAATCTTGAGTTTTTCCACTCCCCTAAACCGATAGAAGGACACACACCACTAGAAATCCGGGCAGCCTGTCTGTGAAGAACGAGATTTGCATGCACGCAGCAACTCCGCCCCCACCCAACCCCCGCCCCCACATGCACAAACCCCGCCCCCAAACGTAAACTCCACTCCCACATGTCCCCCTCACATAAAAAATGCTTCAGATGCCCCTACTGCCATGTCATCAGTGTAGGTTTCGAGGTTTCATTTGAGGCTGCTATTTCTATATAGTAGCTTTGCCCAGATTGTTTTCTTAAATGCTTTTGTAAAGCAGTGAGGGATGGTACACTCAGTCTAAATGATTATTTTTAAGCTGTAGCTTTTTTTAAGTAGCCCTTCCTTGGCATTTCATATTTGATAGTTCATCAATGGTCTACCAATGTCTTGAAGATTAATATTTTTAAACCTCTCTCACTTTCCTTTATTCTCTTAAGGGTTTTTGCCCAGCTACCTCTTACCTGCGTATGAGGAGGTGGAGAACAGACCCTCAACACCCCCTCCCCCGTACAGTGCCTCTCAGCCTGGTCAGGGTGAGGATGCTCTGAGCCCTGAGCAGCCGGATGAGGTTTGCCCCTCGCTCCAGTGCAGCCCTACAAACCCTGTATCAGAGAGCAGGTCCTCTGGGGACTGTATAGAAGAACCACATTGCCTTGCTGCACACTGCCAGACAGGAGATGCTCACAAACCCTATCTGAGGTTTGAGGAGGACAGTCAACAGCAGGTTGCATCAGCCACCTCTCCTGAGAGGGCAGAGCAAGGCAACTGTGACAAAGAATCCGTAAAGC
>JBBMFX010000141.1:14931773-14963481 GCA_037832545.1 Rhabdalestes septentrionalis | reverse complement strand
TACTTTTCCATTTGTGATTTAAAACAATTCTTTCTTTTGTACTTTACAGTGTGGAACACTCCAGAAATCTTCAGGACCAGCTAAGGCATTTACTTAAATGATGCGCCTAAAAGCAGTGATGTCGAAGTCATCTACAACTTTTGGTGTTTTTCTTCTCTTATTTTTCTTTTAAGAAGAATCCCACATTGTTTACGGCACTCAGTGTATAAAGTGACCAGAGCGCACCATTCCTATAACATAATTCCTCCCAGGCATTTAACCCCATGTGAAGCAGCCAGGAACACAGTGTGGAGGGAGCAGGGTGTGGGGATGGTACCTTACTCAAGGGGACATCAGAGGTACCACTAGCAGTTTGGGATTCAAACCCATGACATTATGATTGCAGGGCAAACTCTCTCTCCACTAGACCACCAGCTGAATTGCGTTAGTATAGTATCATTTGGTTGTATTTAGGTGAATTGGAGCATGCTGCCTTTATGAAGAACTGGTTAGTGTCACTGTTAGAGATTCCTGCTTCAGGAGCAAGTGTATGTATTACTGCCAACTTCCCCTACATTTACATGCTAATTTATTTTCCTTTTTCACTTTCATAAATAAATGAATGTCTTTTGTATATACTTGCAGTGACACGTCCTTTACAGGAGTGCATTAAGGCCATGCAATATCAGCAGCTCTGCAAGGTCAAGCAGATGTCTGCCCTAGAGTGTAGCCTTGATTATTGCTTTCAGGAAGATTTGGATTCCTTTACAAGGTTTTCACTTATCTCTGCAAGCCATGTGTGCACACACTTTTTAACACAAACACCCAATAAGACTTCTAAACAGAAGAATTAACTGCATTCTTACATTTACATTTTTCTATATTCGAAAAAAATCTGGAAGGAACAGTCCAGGTGGTGCATGTGTTCGTATAGCTGGTTTTTTTTGTTGTTTTTTTACCACTTTGCAAAGAGTAATAGAAGAGAAATGCGCGAACCAACTGGAAATGCTGTAACAAAAAAGCTCTAGTGTTATAAATGTAACTTTTTATTTTGTTGTACAGTTTTTTGGGAGAATAAAAATTGGGTTATTGAGTTAAAAGCGATTTACAATTAAAGCTCATATATGTACAGATTAGTCATACCATTAAAGCCACCTGTCTAATTTTGTGTAGATGGTTTGTGTCGTCAAAACAGCTCTCATGGGTTGAGGCATGGGCTCCATAAGACCTCTAAACGTGTGTGGTGGTGCCTGGCGTTAACAGCTGATCCTTTTAATCCTGTAAGTTGCAACGTGAGACATCTGCGAATGGCACTAGTTTGTCCACCACATCCCACAGATACTCATATGGATCTAACTTAGGAGAAAGCTGAGTCAACACCTTGAAACTTTCATGTTCCTCAAGCCATTTCTGAGGAGTTTCTGCGGGTTGGCAGGGAACTATAGAATGCTGAAGAAGGCCACTGCCATTAGGGAATGTCATTGCCATGAAGGATTGTGGGTCCATTTCTTCCCCAGGTAAACAATGTACACATGTTATAGAAAATGGGATTCATTGGACCAGACCACCTTCCATTGCTTCATGCAGCCCCATAGACAGCAAGCTGCAGCACACTGAGTTCTGATACTTTTGGATGGAAGCCAGTATTAATTTGATTGGACCAGATGGGCTCAACTCCAAGACCTGCTGTATTGAAGATGCTCTGCCCCAGTTGCCTAGCCACCACAAGTTGTCAACGACACTCAGATCCTTACACACAAGCATTCTTCATGCTACTGACATGCCAACTTTAAGATCTGACCATTCACTTGCTGCCTTACATCTTCCACTCCTTTGTAACCGTGCCATTGTAACAATATGATCAGTGGCATTCACCTTTTGTCTGTCAGTGATTTTGATGTTATGACTGACTGGAGTTACAATAAGAGCATGATAGACCGAGGTTCATAAAAATTATCTGGTTCTCTGGTGTCAGATTTGTTAGTCCCATGCTTTGATAAATTCAGCTGGAGTGGATGTATTTGTGAAAAAATAAAGTATCATTTCTCACTAACATTATCAGTCCTCAAGGCAAAAGGAAGATAGAGGGAAAACATTCTGCCAGCAAATACTGAAGAGAGCTTTTTGAAAACTAACCTTAAAACCAAATCTTACAATCATAGGATCTATGCTTTGGATCTGTGTTTTCTCACATTTGTCATGGAATTTTTTTCATGAATATTTAAGAATGTTTTTTCCTCTTCTGGAAAAAAATTGAGTGTTTTTTATTATATGATGTTCTTGAGTGGAGGCATAGAAATCAGGTGGGAATGTAATGCCCAGAGTCAAGTCAAATCAAGTGTTTGCTTTTCGACCATGGACGCGGTGACATGAAACAGCAGTCCTCCGGGATCATGGTGCAACACAGAGAGAAAGAACACAACACAATGCGGGGAAAAAAGCAGGAGTGTTTATAGGTCTCTCTAAACCTATTACCATTGCTTTGCTGCGAAGGAGCCATCTGAGTCTTTTTTTGAGATGGATTTGGCTCCATCTACAGATTAACATTTGAGGGTAAATTATTTATGAAGTGTTCTAACATCAAACTTCAGTGACTGGCTTTTGTGCATTTTGTCCTGCAAACTATGTAATTAATTTTTTTCTTTTTCTCACAATTTGGACATTTTTCAGTATGGCAGGACAGTGTCAAGACATGTTGTTATGCTGCTATGGTTGGAACTGGTTACTTTCTTCAAATTCTCTGCAATTTTGTCAGATTTTGATTAAAGAAAATAAAGAATTATTTAAAATATTACAGTATTATCAAATAGAAAAAGGCACTTTTATATAATGTCTACAGAAATCACTTATTTTTGGAATTAAAATCCAAGTGACAGGGATGAAGATGGTCAACTTAGACTTAAGATGAAGACTGTCCCTTAACTGTATTTTCTTAGCAATAAAGGAAAGTTACTGTGTTCCACTAGAATACTTAGGTATTAATTGGTTATTTTATGCTTTTGGAAACTAAGTGATGGATCCTTCGATTTAACTTCACCACAGTTGTTTTACTTTTCATTTTTTAATGAAAAAATAAATGCTTACATTGGAGTAAGACTGCTGACATTCCATCAGAGTACTTTCACAGTAAGTTCTGAATCTTCTTAGTTATTAACGATTTGCTTTCCATAACCTGGGCTCAGTCTCAAATAGGTTCCTCAAGTAGTGCACTACACTAATTACTAGAATTACTCCCGCAGCCAAATTATTTGTTCTAATTAGTGAATAGTCATCTGAGACAAGTGTGAACAGTACTTGGGTACTGGAGCCAACATTTGATAAACAATATTGTGGTAATAAATACGTGACTAGTGAGTGGTAGAGGATGATCATTGTGAATCTGTAACACATCTTTTCGTCTTTTTTCCAGGCTCCAATCCTGACCAATGAAAAAACTTCTCAATTCAATTTATCAGCTTAGACCCGCCTCGCTTCAGCGCTTCCAAGCCTCGCCATTTGTTGTGGCGTCCCACCGTTTCTCCTCTGGATTGGTGGTCGACAGTGGCCATCAGAAGCTTCCTCTGCGTCTGCTGAGTCCAGAGAACAGCAGAGCGTCTCTCCCCCGTCTACAAAATGATCCCTCCACCCCGCAGCACCCACACACACCTCCTGCAACGCATTGTTTTTAGTTTTTTTCCCACCAAGCCTTTGCATTGAAACCAGTGGGCAGAAGCGCACAGAAGATCCCGGAGCTGATCATTATCACCAGAGCATCACGTCGCAGAGCCTGTGTGGCTCTCTGAGGAATGCCAGTCTCATCAGTCCTGCTGATCCAGGCCAGAGGGAGGATGAACCGGGCTGCGCGCGCTCCTCTTTGATGCAGCTTCTGAGCTCCATCGTGCCCACTGTCAACATGGCAAAGCGGTGGTTCGCTTTGCCCACTTTTAATATGGCGGCGCAGAGCCCGGTCCACTCATTAACTCTCGTGTTCCTGGTGGTCAGCGCATGCCCCGCGCACTGCTTCCACGCCAGAGACCCCGCGGCCCTGGGCCCGGAGGCTGTGGCCGAGGAGGAGACCCTCATCATCGGCCTGCGGCTGGAGGACACGGACGAGGTGTCGTTCATGGACAGGGGCTACCTGCGCGTGAGTGAGCGCTCACGAGTCAAGTTGCGCGTCTACGGGCAAAATATCAACAACGAGACGTGGACCCAGATCGCGTTTACGGAGCACGAGCGCCCAGCCGACAGCTCGCACCCCTGCGGAATCCGCTCGAGCGATATCATCATCCTGCCTCGCGTGGAGGTGAACCGCAGGACCTCCGGAGTCGTTGAGATCGACGTGAAGCCCCTGCGCAAAACCGAGAAGAGCAAGATGTACTACCTGTGCGTCGCTGCGCACGGAGACGACGACGCGCGCTCAGAGAGCGCCTGGCTGTAACACGAGGGCCACGACACCAAGCTTCTGGTGGTGGAGGAGAAGAAGTCGCTGCTGCCCTTCTGGCTGCAGGTGATATTCATCGCCATGCTGCTCTGTCTGTCTGGCATGTTCAGTGGCCTCAACCTGGGACTCATGGCCCTGGACCCCATGGAGCTCAGGATCGTCCGAAACTGTGGGACAGAGAAGGAGAGGAACTACGCCAAGAAGATCGAGCCGGTGCGAAGTCAAGGAAACTACCTCCTCTGCTCCTTGCTGTTGGGAAACGTCCTGGTCAACACCACGCTGACCATTCTGCTGGACGACATCGCAGGGTCCGGCCTGATTGCGGTGGTGGTGTCCACCACTGGAATTGTGATATTTGGAGAGATTGTGCCACAGGCGATCTGTTCGAGACACGGGCTCGCTGTTGGGGCGAACACCATTTTCTTGACTAAGTTCTTCATGATTCTTACTTTTCCTGCTTCATATCTTGTCAGTAAACTGCTGGACCATGTGTTAGGTCAGGAGATCAGGACCGTGTACAACAGAGAGAAGCTCCTGGAGATGCTCAGGGTCACTGACCCATATAACGACTTGGTGAAAGAGGAGCTCAACATCATCCAGGGCGCCCTGGAGCTCAGGACTAAAACAGTGGAGGATGTGATGACCCCTCTCCGAGACTGCTTCATGATCACTGCTGATGCCATCCTAGACTTCAACACCATGTCTGAGATCATGGAGAGTGGCTATACGCGCATCCCTGTGTTTGAAGGAGAGAGAAGTAACATAGTGGACCTGCTGTTCGTGAAGGACTTGGCGTTTGTGGATCCTGATGACTGCACCCCACTGAAAACCATCACCAGGTTCTACAGCCACCCACTGCATTTCGTCTTTAACGACACGAAGCTGGATGCCATGTTAGAGGAGTTCAAGAAAGGTAAAAGTAACTTCAGCTTAAAATATAAAATATTCCTGAATATTCATTTGTGCTTGACAGCACGAGACAATAATTTCTTTAGACTCGTCTCAGAAGAACCAGACTTGTTTGGCACAGGGGTACAATGACATGCTTTTTGATATTATATGCATTCAGACATAGATATTGCCTCAATATACTACAAAGACAGTGGCAAAAGTGATTGCAAAACTGGACATTGCATTGCAAAACACATTACATACAAATTTGTATCATGAATTTTAGATTTATTTTAAAATTATTTCTTATTATTGCTCTCCTTTTTTGTCACACCCTGATGGACAGATAGAGGTAAACTGGGAGGACTGGCACTACTGCAGCAGGTGCACTGTAGAGATGTACCTCATTCAAACTCAGAATACAACTTTCTTATTCAACTATCGAGGGAACCTGGAAGGCAAGACAGTAGCTATGTGCATTTGGGCTCTTTGAATTTCAAGTGACTCCTTAAAATCTATTGTGATATCTATAGTGCTTTTTTTTATTTTTTTCAGAAAGTATGAGACCCTAGACTTTTGTTTTTTTGTTCGCAGGATCATTTTCAGTATGTACATTATCAGTTAACATGTGCACTAGAATGTCATGTTACTGTGTTAGGTCAGTTAGAGTGTCAGGTCAGTGTGTCATGAAGGACTGTCCAGTTCATTTCGACTGATTTGGTTGCATCAGAGCAGAAGGCATTTTTCTGGGGACTAAAGAATTTACCCTGCTGCTCCTGTCAGTACTTATATCAGGAGTCACATTATTAATGAGCAGAAATGAGCCAGTTAGAGCAGAGGCCATACATGAGAAGATGGTGGTGAAGATGGAGGTCGGCACACTCCATTTCCTTCACTCTGACAGTTTGTCGTTAGTTCCAGAGCAGATTCCACATTTTATAAAAGACTGCTCTTCAGCCAGCTCTGTCTTTCAGTTCTAGAAGTTTGTTTATGTATGTTTTGAATCTTTTGGTGTACTCTGAAGTGTCTAGCACATCTCGAGAGACTTCCTCATCTCCGGGAGGATTTTCTACAGAACCGAAAATATTCTTTAGTTGTGCAGTCTAGTAGTTGTCTTTCAGCCCTGCAGTTTGTTGATACTTATTGATCTCATCGCAGCACTTAGTCAATTAAAAAATTTTAAAGATTTATAAAAATAGTTTAATTCTTTCTGTCTTTCGCTTACAGTGGGTTCGGTAGTAAAAGAAAGCCTTCATGAATTTAACTTACCTGCCTAGTAACACATTTCTACAAAGCCAGCCGACCAAATATTTTTGGCACCGCAAATATTGGCCTTGCCCATACTGCTGCAATCACAATTTCTAATAATCCATCAAGATTTAATGAATGATGGTAAATCATCTTAATTGGATGTGCATTTTATTTTTTATACTATATTTCTTCTGTATTTCTTCAAAAAATATTAACGTCCGATGTGGTTTAGCACCACATTTTTTACAACATTTTTTTATAGTGGTGTTGAAAGGAACCTGGGGGTCTCTAACACAGAGTAACACTAATACTAAAACCACAGTGGTAAAAAGGGTAAGTAGTAGACTTGCCATGATTAAATAAAAACAGTTTTAGACCAAATCCTTCTTACCACTCATACCTGTTGCATCATACAACATGTGTCAACTATGTAAAACCTTTCTCTGGGACATTTTAGAGTTCGGTTCCTATCACCACCACTGTGAACAACTCTGACTCCATACATTTCTGTTGAACAGTGTCTTTTATAAAACCTCTCTGAATTAATTATGTAGAAATTATATGGAAATGTTGAACATTATGTTGAAAAACCTGTGAGTTTTCCCTTTAACTAAACTACACATAACTGCTGTGCATTTGTGTCCGTAGGAGGTGGCACCACAGTACAGTATTCATTACCTGAAAGTAAACACATCAGCTTTTCTCACAAATTTGCTTGAAGTGTAACAACGCACCTGCCGTTAACCATTTTTTTTACAGAATCACAGAGAAAGAGTTTCTGTTCTAGTGTTTTGGTGCTTTATGAATGACTGAAATAATGATGGCTAGCTCAGAACTGAGGAGGAGTGGCCTGCATGAGGGCATTGTGTAGTAGAGAGCTGGTAACTGGATCTATCTGAACCCTCCTTTAATGTTATTGGTCAATATGACCGCATTCAACATCTATTGTCTCAGAATACATAATTGACATACATTTTTTGTTCATATTAAATGACTTCCTAAATTCATGGGGCAACCGGATCAATACAAAAGTGAACATGATACTTTTACCACATCCAGTAGACAGTCTGTATGCTTCCGTGTTCTTTAGGTCCGTTTGACCCCAGGAGGTTTAGCAGCACTAAACAAGTATTTTACACAAATTTGTTTTGATTATTTTGGGTTTTATTGTTTGGCGACAATGTACTGTATATTGGTCACATGAGGGATATTTCTTTCTTGCGGCATCTTATTACGCGTTTTATTTAAAGTACAATTCAGTTAGTTGAAAAAGAAACAAATACCCGACATATAAACTGCTTTCAATTCCAGCTGATGTCTGGATGTTCAGTGTTCTGGTGTCAAATTGATTCAAAGTATTAAATATATTACTGGATTTGAACATAACATGTGGATTAAATATCACACAGCTGTCATTTCACCAGGTCCAAAGAAAATGTTTGATCCCTCTTGGTGATATTAGTACTTCATATAATATTGTTACATTGTAATCCATTGCCAAAGAGATAACAGAGATACCGATAATGAAGATGATGCAAAATAGATAATGTATTATTTGCTGACATTTAATGACTTGTACAGATGTTTGTCCTGTGGTGGACTGGAGGGCTGGCTTGTACAACAGTCCAACATTCCAAAAGTGGTGGACCGACAGGAAATGGACTTAAACAGATTTGGGCAACAATTGGCATGTGCGAGTTCTACAGTGTCAAACCCGAGTTCATCAACAAAGCCTATCTTAGAAGGCCCCACATCTCCCGTGTACAGGACTTATCATCACCCGCATGAGCATTTCATTCTCTAGGTTTGCGTGACTCTGCATACCTTTCAACTTGTGTTTACTGACAACAAAAGGCAGCAGATGCATTATGGAAAAAAAAACAGGGTACAGCTAATTTTCTCCAATGGGCCAGATAATTGATTCTGTAGCATCAAAAAAAAATTCTGGAAAGTTATGTATGGTTATATATGTAGCTTTGATACTGTACATATTTGTCTATTATTTAAAACATCCCCAAGAATGCTGTGAATGGTACTTGCTTACAGAACATTACCATCTTGGAATTCTACATACATCCCTAATGAGCAGCACTGATGAATAAATAATCAGAAGGACATTACGTTACTGTGAGGATTCACTGTATAGGCTAACCCTGTTTGTATATTGAGTAATGCTGAATGTGTTTCTTGTTTGCCACAGCTGGATTTGCTGATAGTGAGGAAGGATTTCATTTTTAAAGTGGGCTACTTGTGGTGCAAGTGTTAGCTCAGTGTTAATGCAGATGAAAGTGTATTTTTCTTTAATAGCCTGTGTTACTACTGATTGACGTTGTATGTATTTGAATACAGGGGTCTCTATGTTTTTTTTAACTAAGACTCGAGAGAGGGAGCAAACAGACCTGGATCTTCAGTAAAGTTTATTTTACATTTAATAGGAAGTTATTGAGTCAGTCTGATGGTAATGATTACCTGAAAGCTATAGTTCATAAGCAGTTTAACATGCAGCATATAAAGTTCAGATTATAATGTCAAACTAGATGTTTTGCTGATTTTTACAAGAAACAAACTGAAATTCCAATGTACAATATAATTTGTCATATTGGAGGAACAAAATATGAAAGTCAAATGTCAGAAGTATGTTCTTTGGAGAGGATTTCACTTTCAGAAAATCTAACGACATAAATCATTCACCTTTGGCATGATCTCTTCAGTCTTTAAGGGATGGACACATTTCCCATCGCCTCCTGTATGCGCCACTGAAAATATTCCAATGAAGCATCCCAGACTTGCCACCCACAGTCTGTGGGACTATTTATAGAAAAATTCCATAATGGAAAAATCTGAAAAAATCCCATTCTATAAATAAGGTGGGAATGGGCAGAACATTTAAGTGTGTAGTCTAGAGTCTTAAAATGGAGAATGATTGTCTCTTAAACCTTTTTTTCTCTAGTGACCTTGTGAGAGCTAGTGTTGATTGATGAAAGTATGCTGTGTAGAACTGCTTCACACCAATTTCACACCAATTTATCTGTCACTGTTTTTCTGTGACACAGCCAGGACTGTAAATAGCTGCTGGGTGTGTTATTTTTTAACTTGATGTTTGACATCTCAAGGAGCTTGGACATCCCATCTTTTTATTTTTTGTGGGAGCCTATTAGGGCATGTTTTATGGTCTGCAGTCATGATTCAGGCATGTTATGTCTTATTCTATAATGGGTTTCTCAGGATATGCCACACTAATGAGGTCACTGACTTTGTAGAGCCTTAACATGCCGTACTGCCCATCAGCCTGTACAACATTCATCTTTGAATGCTCAAAGTTTGATGTGACCTTTAACTTAAACAGACCTAAAAACCTCTGTGTGACATTGTGTGGGCACTTTACAGAGCCATGGAACAAAGGTCCCTCTTTACTGGAACCTTGAAAGTGTCTTTTCTCTCTTTGTAGTCCTAGCAAGTCTAAAGCTCGTCTTGTCTCTGACTTGTTGTGTGTATGAGATGTTGATCTCAATGGAAGAAAAACGTACAATCTCCTTTTAAACTCCTTTCAAAGCTTCACACATACAGTTTAGGCATTCATACATACTTGCATTCATAAACCAGTAAATGCTTTCAAAAGGTAAATATTCACTTCCTGTAGGCCCAGACCTGCTTGTCTGCACTGAATGTCTCACTGTAAGTCAACAACTTGAAACATGCCTGAAGGTTTGCCTTAATTGGAGAAACTAAATGTGGAGACTCTGGTTGCCCCATTGTCACGTCGGTGAGAGCATTACCCATCTGCAGTGGAAACTTCATATCACATCTAATATTAGCCCTGTCCCCGGAAAATTCCTTTTAAAATGATCAGTAGCTGAGAAACAGGAAAAGAATTTTCTTTAACGTTTCGCTTGACAGTGCTGGGCAGGAATTGAAGGGTCCTGGGAAAACAGATGTGGAACCATGAGAGATTTCTTAAGAAAACGCAATGGATTCTTGTCTAACCGAATCCAAGAGCCAGCCCTGTTTGAACATTTTATTGGTTATCATCAGTTTCATCCTTTCTCACAACAAAGGAGTGGAGGATGCTTTCACTAAGCTGAAATTCCAGTAGATTAAGGAAAGAAGTCGAGCCCATAAGAATCACAGTGCTTGGTTTGGACTCATTGCTAAATTTGCATGCAGCGTTCCCGGTGTACATTGTGTATTTTCATAAGTAC
The DNA here is from genome assembly GCA_037832545.1 of Rhabdalestes septentrionalis. NCBI lineage: Eukaryota > Metazoa > Chordata > Actinopteri > Characiformes > Alestidae > Rhabdalestes > Rhabdalestes septentrionalis. The sequence goes on along the minus strand of JBBMFX010000141.1, from coordinate 14,952,741 downwards.
ATCACATCTTTCTCACATTTTTATGTATTTGTTTGGTTTGACAGGTAAATCCCATCTAGCTATTGTCCAGAGGGTGAACAATGAAGGCGAAGGAGACCCTTTCTATGAGGTTTTGGGCATTGTCACATTAGAAGATGTCATCGAGGAGATCATTAAGTCTGAGATTCTGGATGAGACTGATTTGTACAGTAAGTCTTTATAACTTTGACTCCTCTAGTGTGATTATCTGCCTGGAACACTATTAAATATATTATTTATGCGTCGATTTTCTAACAACAACATTTTCATTTCGTTTTCATTAAAAGCTGACAACAAGACGAAGAAGAAGATAGCGCATCGTGAGAGGAAGCAGGATTTCTCAGCCTTTAAGCCTACAGACCATGATCTTGGGATCAAAATATCACCTCAGCTTCTGCTGGCTACCCTGCGTTTTCTTGCAACAGGTACAGAGGTCTGATGTGTGTGCGCTCTTAAACAGGAAAACACTCACATATTGATTCATGATTGTCACCTCTACTTTTCCTTCCTCTTTTTCTGATCTAGAGGTGGAGCCATTTGGCCCTGCTCAAATGTCGGAGAAAATCCTTCTGCGCTTGCTTAAACATCCCAACGTGATTCAAGAGCTCAAATATGATGAAAAGAATAAGAAAATGCTAGAGCACTATCTTTTCCATCGCAACAAGGCTGTGGATTACTTCATCCTCATCCTACAGGTCTGCACCACACATGATTCTGTATCATTTAATGGAATCTACTGTGGGATTAATTGTGTGAAAACATTGTATCTGGATTTAATTAATGTAGATACTAGTTTGGAAAACTAATAGTAAGTCACTTTGGATCTGAACTGATAAATTCACCTTTTATGAGATGCTATGATAATGCTAATGCTGTTCTTGTTGTCTGGCTAAGTTGGTGACTATAAGTAATCATTGGCTCCACAGTAATTATTGTCTCTTGTATTGGACTTTGCCATATAATGTGGTTCTAGTTTCTTTTTCTTCATTTCAAATCTAGAGGAAAGAATGGGCTAAAATGGACAGAAATGAGCTCAAGAGACTAAAGTAGTCCTTACCTGCTAAGACCATTGTTATTAACACAAGCGGGCACATAATCAAGAATTACAAAAGAAATTATGCAAGTGTATTAGAAATTCTGAAAGCAGCTAGTGTTGTTTTTGCGGAATGTCTTAATTTTAGTTTTAGTCTAGTCTTTGCATCGAGCTGTCATTTTAGTTTTTATTTGTCTTAGTCGCATCCAGACTCTTTTTAGTTCAGTCAAGTTTTAGTCAACTAAAGTCTGGGCATTTTAGTCTTATTTTATTCAGAATGATCTATTTCCGTCTAGTTTTATTTGATGAAAACTGGTGACAATTTAGTCTAGTTTTAGTCATTGAAAGTGCTTAGTAGAATAGACAAAATCAACAATTTCAGTCAAGCATATTTCACAATGCAAATAAAAAATTAAACCGAACCAGAGCTCATGCACTTGTGTCCGAGTCCAGCCCGGCCTGACACATTAGCTGTAATTTTCAGCCTGAGCCCTATTTAAATCAGATTTTTTTTTTATACGTGGACCACATTCTGAACTGTGGGTGCGTTCCTAAACTGACACTCAGAGCTCCGAGACACTCAAATGCTGGATCACGGCCCGGTCCGACCCGAGGGTAGTGGCAGGAAATATCGGGCTGGGTTCGGGCAGAGAATCTAAAGTCTAATTCACTGTGCCTCTTGGTGGACAAAAGTATTGGGACGTAACGTTTTTCAACTCTAAGGTCGCGTGTCCTTTACCTTTTCCTCCCCTCCCTATCGTACAGGAAATAACGTCTCGCCTCGTTTTAGTCAACGAAAATGAAGAGACATTTTAGCACAGTTTTTATCTTGTTTTATCTTGTAGTCTTGTTCTTATTCGTCAACAAAACTACATTATATATTTCGTTTCGTTATCATCACATGACCAGCACTAACGTCGCATCTCATCTCATTTTTGTCACATGAAAAATGTTCGTTAACGAAGATATTTCGTAATAATTTTCGTTGACGAAAACAACACTACAAGCAGCTATATAATACAGTAACTTGGAAAGCATGGAATAAGAAGGGGTAAACTCTTGCTATCCGAAGCTTGTCCCATGCAGTTAGGACCACCATTACTCTAAACCGAAACACATGTTAAGGATTTGCTCTCATCACCATCTATTAGTAAAGTCTAATTAAATTTGGTATGAATTATGTTTTTACGCTCTTTTCTCGCTTTCACCTATTAAGAGATAAGCCTCTTTGTACTTTAAACCAGTATTTTTCACCTCCTGTTCATTCTCAGGGGAAGGTGGAGGTCGAGGCTGGCAAGGAAGGGATGAAGTTTAAAGCAGGGCCCTTTTCCTTTTATGGGATGTTGGCTTTAACATCTTCACCAGGTCTGTGCAATGGAAAAACACAAACACACACAAAACAAGCAGCACCCCTGTCTGAATTGTTGCTGACTCCTCACTTCTTCTGGAAAACCTTCTGGACCAGAGCTCTGCCTGACAGATTTAGACACAGTTTCCTACACCTGCCATTCACTTCTGCTGACACCTGAGTCAGCTGATCTTAGATCCATTAGTACTGTCAATGCTGAGCTTATAGCCACAGCCCTGCTGGAGCCTGGGCTTGATAGAAGTAAAATACTTAGGTTTGACCATTTTCAGTGAGTGCACTGATGTCTGATTGCCTGGTACCTCTGTTTTATTCCTATGGGAAGTTCCTTTATGATTATCTGGGATAAAAACTGCATGTTTGCTTCCAATCACCTATTTCAAGACCTATCAATAATATATTAAAGTTTTTTTTTAATTGCTAATGATGCAGGTGAGAATGGGGCACAACCCAGCACATAGTGTTTTTTAACATGAATACCTTGCTTATGAAAAGTCAGGCTGAGATGATGCTGGTGATTGCTAAGTTGAAAACACAATTAATAAAGTGCATCTTTGTTGTTTGAACCACGGTAGCTTTCTAATCATAAAATCTTTGCATCACAATGTATATGACTAGTGGAAAGTGGCAGTGTAATACATGAACTAGCATGATGTATCCGCACAGTATATTTTTATTGATTGATAAATGTTACTCGAAGACAAATACGAATATGAATAATTTTTCCTTTAACAAATACATATACAGATACGAATAGCAGCCGCTCTGCACACCCATAATAGACTGTTTTATTAATTTAATATTTATTTTACATGACATAATGATTCAGTGACTTAATGTTTTGGGTTTATATATGGGGATATAAATATCTGTCTTTGTTTAGCTTGGACAGTATGGCTTAGTCTCCAGGTTGTATCTAAAGGTAATGTCTATTAGATAAGAGAAAACGAAAGACGTTTAATGCCTGTGTTATATTTTGCCTGATGCCAGGTTGTGCCCTAAACTCCGTGTTGTTAAAGGTCCACTGCTGTGTGTGGGACTGATTACTTCAATTCTCACTATGTGTTTTTCTTTCTTTCTTTCTTTCTTTCTATCTTTCTTTCTTTTTACTTTATTTCCTTTTTAATACTCTAGTTCCACTCTCCTTGTCTCGAACATTCGTTGTGAGCAGGGCAGAGTCTCTTGCGGGATCTCCAGGTACACACCCGTCCTTTACCTGCTATCAGTTTATCATACACTCCCTGTTTCTCTTTCTCAGTCAGTATGAGAAGCTTGAACTCTGGTCCACTTGAATTTTCATTCACAAAATAAGAAATAACTTGTATAATCTTTTTATAATATCATTGGTTCGATTCACCACTTAGCAAAATATTGTTTTACTCAGCTCATCTCCAAAAATCTCCTTAGAGTTTTTGAAAAGAGGATCAGGCTGGGCTTAACTTATGATTAGAACTTCTCATTAAAAAGTCGAAAGAATTAGAATTCAGTAGACTGTCAGTCGTTTTTCCTGAAGCTCTTAATCCCACATATTTGCTTTTGTATGACTGCTTCTTTTAGCTGTTTATCTAAAACATTTAATGGACATCTGTGTCTGGGATAGTAGGAATATATACATACCAGTGGAATAACTGCTGCTGTAATGGTTCCTAATGGACATCTGTGTCTGGGATAGTATGATTATATACATACCAGTGGAATAACTGCTGCTGTAATGGTTCCCTTTGGACTCGTTTTGAACTATTTCTTTGCGTATTGGAAAGCATAATCGTATTTTGATTAAACCCTCTTCCCTTAAAAATGAACTCATCTCCTTCCCTGCTAATTTTTATGAAATTGCACTAAATTGGTATTTTACTACATTGGTCATTTCTGTAGTCTCAAAACTGACTTGTCCTGTACTTTTACTGGTGAGACCATCCTAAATTTGAAGTCGAAGCAAACGCAAAACAGTACTGTCCACTAGACCACCATTAGGACACATGGGTGGGGTGAAGATACCTCCATCTTGCAGTGGTCTTCATACCAAAGGCATCTGAAGGACTTGATGATAACCATCTGAACTGATTGTTTACACGAAAGCATCACCAACAGATGACCTTGCAACTTTCTGTTTGCTACACAGAGAATAAGTCACCTCCGCGACCTTTTGGACTCAACCACTCGGACTCTTTGAACCGCAATGACCGCTTGGAAGCTCTCACCCCAACCCTGGGTAGCAGCAACAACCAGCTGAACGCCTTCCTGCAGATCTATGTGCCGGACTACTCCGTGCGAGCAACCTCTGACTTGCTCTACATCAAGGTTTGGAATGGCCTGTTCCAACTTTTTGACAAATATTTCCCATTGAGATGAAAACATCAGGGGAGGCTTCAGGTTAAGTGACAAAATAACTATTGGAGAGTGCAGATAGGGCATTTGCATTATAGAATGATAAACCCTGGATTGGATAACTAAAACCATTGCTTGTGCCCCTAAGTTACAGCCCTGATACTCTGCTTTAGGAACTCAAAGAACAGTTTGCACTGCTGCAGCACACAAAATGAGTGAACAGTGATGTCTGATTTGAATTGACTGTTGGATTCTGTTTGATATGGCAGGTGACCCGGCAGCAGTATCAGAACGCCCTCATGGCGTCCCGCATGGACAAGACCCCACAATCTACTGACAGTGAGTTCACTAAGATAGACCTGGCACTGACTGAACATCCAGACGGACCAGGATTGGAGTCCACCTCGCTGCTGATCCAACAGCAGAACTCCACCAGTTCACACAAACCCAACCACAGTCCACACGGCGATGGAGCGGTCTAAAGGAAGTCTAAGATCTCAACTCTAATTATTTTCCTCAGTGCAGTTGGGAAGCTTTCAAAGGCAGCTTCTCTGGGATACAGTGAACCTCTGATTTTTTACTTTTTATCACAGATATTTCAAGGGACAGAGGCCACAGGAAAACACCACTCAACACACCGCGGGACGCGCTAACCCGAGCATCGGCAGAACCAGGAATGATTGCCCACTTTGTACTCACTCGGTCCAAGTCTTTTCAGAACACACTCACATCCAGCAATGGAGAAGCATTTGAGTCTGTCACTTCTGCAGGAGGCGAGCAGTGAAAAGCAAAATGTGAAGTGTTACAGTGCAGTGTTCAATTTTCTTCATCCTGTGATACACATTCTTCCAAGAGTGGGCCTATTTTATCTCTAAATGGAACAAGAATTCCAAGCCTTATTTGGCACTGATTCAAGTTTTACTTACCTCAGTTTTTTGGGTAGAACAAAAGCCATGAGTGCTCTGAACTCATGTGGAAGTAAATAAGCATGGCAAGACTAATTAACATGATAGTGAGGAATACATTTTTTGAACTTATATTAAAAGAGAAATGCATCTAGTCATACAGAATTTACAAGAAAGGATAACAGCTTTTGGGAAACTGTTTAAATGCGTAACTCTTTTTTTAAATTAAATGTGTTTTTAGGGTGTTCTGACCAGATTAATGAAATATTCAGTGAAATCAGGGAGACTGACCGCAGTGTATCAAGACCAGTGTTCCTGCCTCAGTCCACATTGCTCTAGTTACATATCTGCTTCCGGACACTTTCAGATGTTTCAAGCAACCATGCCTGGAAGGGAGTAGTGAGTATTTTTATGACTTATAAATGTACATACAAGGAGCTGGAAAAGACCTTCAACTATGCTAGGTAGGCAGACTGTATCAATGCACCTGAAGGTTTAAATACAGTTGTTGGTAGGTCATCTTTAGATGCAGAATCAGGTGACTTCTTATCTATTGCAAAGCCCTATGCATTTTCCACATAGTGGCCAAACCTCCAAGCCTTTCCACAGTAGTCAGCCATGGAGATAAAGAGGCTCCTCAGTCTAAAGCTGAAGAGTTTCCCAACCAAAGATGGAAGAAAGGACCGAGTGTTAAAGCATGATGCTGTTTTCTTTCGAGCGTAATAATATCCAGCTAATAGCTCTGACAGAACCCTTCAGCTCCCCATCATCAGATGTCATGTTTAATAAAACAGCGAACGTCCTCCCTCACAGATTCTAAATGCAAAATGTGTGTCTTACACATGTACAGATGTGCTATGTAAAGTATTTTCAGTACAAAATCATTCAGTATGTTTACATGTGAGGGCATTTTTCCATGCAATTTATTTTTTACTTCACTTTTGAAATCTGAGGTCATATTTTACTAGTAGATGCAGTCTATGTGTATCTCAAACTTAACTGCAGTTTTTATAAGACAATTGTTAACAAGAAGCATTTTATTTGAAGTGCATTCAGATGTTTAAAATCTTGTTGCAAAATTAGTTTTTGGTTTGAAACAGTTCTACCATGTCTCATGTTGCATTCAGAATAACAGGCATTGCCAGAGAGCTCCACAATGACAGACTTGGGATGTGCTTGCTTCATGTCGCACCGTGCCATTTTAAAGTCTTTCCGAGATCGTGAGTCCTTGCTGAACTCATCATCACGGGATTGCTTCTAGTATTTTCTCACAAAGAAAAATGATACATATATTTATTAATATTTGTCTGTGCCTCAACTGGGAATGTATTTAGGAGGTATGTTTCTTTATTTCATGGAATATCGTTCAATATTTCAGTTCATTCCACTGTAAATGGTTCAAATCTTCAAGGGCTTCTGTTTGAAGAGTTCTTTTATGGAGTCTCATGGGATACAGCTGGGCCCACAGTCCTTAGTATTTATGTAGCTGTCAGTGCAATAGCGGATGGGTTGTGCAGGGACAATCAGGAAAATATATCACTTACAAAACAACAAACTCTCTTAAGTGCTCTTGGGAACAGGAAACAAAACTTTAAAAAAAAAAAAACAGCGGATGAGTAATGGTTCAGATCCATTATGATGGATAATATAGTGGAACTGGCACATTCTGGAATGAAATAGTTTTACTTACAGATGAAATGTTGAATGCGTTGACTACAGGAGTGAACTACATATTGTAGAAGCTTCACTGAGCAGTCCTGTCATGGAGCTTAGTGTTCTCTATAGCTAACAGCATCTTCTAGTCCATTTCATATTGTGCAAGATATGATCTTATTTTCTCAGAGGGAAATGTTGTGTTCTACAAATGTACATTTATTTGTCATGACCCACCTTTGACAGAATAGAGGAAATTTCTTCAGAAATGTGGTGCTCAAACATGTGGTTCGAGTCCATCGTATAATGCTGCTACTCAGAATCTTGAATGTCTACAGAAATGCTATAAAGTCATTGAGAAAAGAGAGTTGAATTTTATACTTACCATCAACAAGAAAGAAAAATATATAAATATATGAAGTTGAATGTTACTATTATAAAAGGACTGTTTTGACAACTGTTTGATTGGTGCATTTGTTTAGCATTTTGTATTTTTTGGCTCATAAAAACATTTATAAATTTGTGAGAATTTTGAGGTTTAAAACGGTTGCTTGAGGGGCCACCAGGTGGCGACACAGCCCACAGATTATTCTCATACTCAGACGATAATGCATTCAGCACAGAAATACACTTTATATGCTGCTCACATTGTGGTCCATTGATCTCTGCATTAGTCTTTACAAATAAAAGGAACCACAAGAGTCCTTGGGTTGAACAAACAGTTCCAGTAAAAATGTAGGCTGGTACAGAACCATACATCGAGGAAGTTGTTTGGATTTAAATAAGGTTCTTCACACACACGTTCAAAACTGTTTTTCTGTAAAGAAGTGGTTCTCAAACCAGTCCTGAGAGACCACTAGCCAGGCCACATTTCCAACGCAATTCACAACACAGATACAGAGGGAAAACCCAGGCCATATGAGGGCCCCTGGGGGCCAATTCGAGGCCAACTGAAATGTTCTCTTAGTACCCAAATTGTTTTTTTCCTGCCCCAAAGAACCATTCTTGACATATTTATTTTAAGTGTCTGAAACAAAGCAGCAGTCAGATCACCTAGGACAAAATAGTCTTTATTTTTACTGTAAGGTTACAGATTATTTATGTTAACAGTGACATATCTTCCCTTCACTCGTGGAAAAATAAAGGTAGGCAAAATATCACAACTGCAAAACAAAAATAATAATAAAAAAAAAAAACAGGCAAAACTGTGATCAATCATTTGATTAAACCACTTAACCGTTTTAAAATGGTTCTTCATCTATTTACAGGCCTGCCATTAGTGCCAAGTCTTGTATCTCAATCACTCTCAAATCACAGTAATATTTTGTTTATATCCAAATAATAAAAGATCAAAAACTGCACCTCCTTACCAAAATAAATCTCCCACAAGCATGTGAGGGAGGGAATCTCACACATGCTTTAGATTTGTCCTCATTAATTAATATGCACCAATCTACCAAAAAATATGAAGCTTGTAACTGAATCATTTTAGATCAGGCATAATGTTACACTGGAAATAAGCAAGGCAGTTGCACAAAATAGGTAGTCAAATGATTGATTTGCATTTGAAACATGCAAAACAAAACACAAAAGGCTGTTGAGGTGAAAGTGCTGTCTTGAAATGAAGCCTTATACCTCTGCTGAAAGCGGGCTGTGCTCAGTGGATTAGGTGAGACAGGACATGTCTGATTGTGGAGGCACAAAACACTAAACGAAATCAATCTCAGCGTATGCACTGAAAACATCACGGAAATACAGCTTCCACTTTTAGAAAACTGAAAATGCTGAGAAACAACACACAAAAGCTCTTGCTTTACATGATAAAGCAGTCACACTTATTAAACAAGAACAAAATGTTTAATATGTTTTTAAAAAATAGTAAAAACGACCTCTGTCAACCAAAGATGAGGCAAAATTTTCCACATATACAAACACAAAAAAGGCTACAGAGACCCACTGCTTGAATTCTAAGTCAGTACAACTGATAAACCTGCACAGAGGTGTAAAAACAAAGCAGCCTAACTAGATCAAACCGTCCAAAGTTCAGCAAAATTAACTTCCCTTATTCAGGAATACTGATATTTTTTTGACAGTATATAGAAAAACATGCATATGTTCCTGGATACAAACAGTACATGTATACAGCAAGTTGACATTTCAAAGCAACAGTTCAAGATCCTGTTTGTTCAAAGATGTTTCATTCCAAAGTAAATGCAAACAATGCGTATTGCTCACCTAATACTTAACCCTGTTGTCATTCCAGCATGTTTGATGGCAGATTCAATTTCACATCTGTGTATATTTGATACATACGGATCAAACAGTATCCTGTGGTGCAAGGGCCAATCAGGCACATGACACGAGGCACAGGGTCTGATTTGTGAAACAAACTGTATATTCTCTAATGAAGCTCAACAGCCAGCAGCCATGAAATAATTACAGCCCAATTCAGTCAAGTTTGGTCCACATTACAGTATATTACTAGCTTTTAATCAGAACAATGAAAATTCTAGAGAAAAACTTTCTATTCTGATCAGCCCTATACCACTTAGAGGCACCAGATTCAGTAATCATGAAGAAATTTTCAGTTAAAAACTGAAAACTTGAGTGAAAAAAAACAAACAATGCAGCAGTCTGTCTGTAACCCAAATTCTTATTGTTTTGCTAAGAACAAAAACAAGAGACACTTAACAAATACCAAGAATTTCCCAGTTATGGCAGGCGACATGTTAAGGTTTTTGTTTTCTAACGCAGTTGCTGTGCAACCCAAGCTTTCAAAAAGGAATTATGGCTGCAGCTCAGTATAGGCATATAATATGGCAGTCATAAATAAAAACAAAAACCTTTCAAAATAACAAATAGGACACACGATAAATAAACCGTTGTATGCATACTTAATTTTAAACATAAAAACCGTACTAGCAGCTCAATTACACAAGATATGGTTTCAGTGATTTGCAGTAGGAGATCCGACACTGGTCACACAACATATTGGCTGCCTGTGTTAGATCTAGGCATATTACACAGTTCTCAACATGCAGTAAGGTTTGATTCCAAAAAGTTCAAAAGAGTTTCACCCACCACATGGAATGCTGTTGCATGCTGCTTTTAAAAGATTTGCTGAAAATTTCGGCCCTGTCAGGCAAATATTGTATTTGCTCCCTCAACATCATGCAAATGGCATGGTAAAAGGTTACAGAAACTGAAATGTGTGCAAACTGGGCCATTTGAAATGCACCGTAATAAAGGACTGAATCTGCAAATAAACTCTGCTATCTCATGTAAGGCGATAAATGAGTTTGGTCTGTGAGGCACCACTCAGCTTTCTGAGTGAATCTCGCAAACAAAGCCTGAACAACAGAAGGCACCATTAACGTTCTAAAAATATAATCAGATTTGGAATAGACAATGGGAAAAAAATATCATTTTCACATTATCCAAGAATAAAGTTGATCTGTGGATAGTAAATGCTATGATGAATGTACTGACTCTAACCTGGTAACTGTATTTCTAGAGGACACGCACTGGATGCTAATTCTACAGTCCCTCTATTCTTCCTCCTCTTCTTCTTCTTCTTCTTCCTCATCATCATCCTCATCATGGCAGTGTGTGATCTCCTGTGGAGTCTGAGGGAACAGGTTAGGAGGCTGAATCTCACTGACGGAGCGAGTCAGCTGGTGCCTCTTAAACTCGTAGTCTCTGTAGTCCACAGAGTGACGATTCCGTGTTGCCATGGGTGACTCTGTGTCATTGATATCCACATGAGTGTGTTCAACAGTGGACTCATGAGGCATCTGGGGGAAAAATTGCATGTGTTTTACACACACATACATGTATTCATATATCCTTCAATCAACAATCAACAATCTGCAGTGATCTAAACTCACCAGAACATGAGCTGCTCTGAACAGGTAGCTGAAGGGGTAGTACAGCAGGTTGATGAAGGAAGCAGCATAAAGGTCAGCATAGCGCATCACCTGTGATGCAAAGAGTGTCTGTCTGGAGCCACTACGGAACAGACTACCCATCATCCCATAACACATGTCCATGTCGTGGGTAACTTTCTGTAAAAAAAAAAATCAGACCATATATATAAAAGAGTTTCACTAAAGAGAACTAAAACAAAAAAATAAATGAAGAAAACTAAAAATGTCTTCTTAGCCCTGGATAAGGAGTTTGTAGAATGCCTCTGACCTTAATCCTCCTCTGAAGGGAACTGATGTCAGGTCTCTCATTACTGCTGCTGTCCAGATGCCTGTAAAGAGAAAAAAGAGAACAAAGAACAGGGAAGAGAAGTAGAGCGATAAGGGGTACGAGAGTTCAGGAGTGAAGCAATAGTACAGAGAGAGAAGAGGAACACTGACTTGTAAAATGTGATAGAGTTAGCAAGATGCTCCACTTAAAATAGAAAGGAATGCTCACTCTCCTAACTGCATGTTAAATGGCTTGTGTGTTCTCTCAGTCTCTAAAAGAAACAAACACAGACACAAACAGGCGTGCACGCACGCGCACACACACACACAGATACACACTAATCAATACCTACTTGTAGAGCTCGGCCAGGAAAATATCCAGACTTTGCAGTTCTTCAAACAGAGCTGTAAAAGAGAGCAGGATGACCAGCCTGAACAACACATTTCACAGTCCACCCAACAGTCCAAACAATAGAAGTTTTGTTAGAAATACATTTATAATTCTAGGCCAATCAGTGTTCAAAAAAATTATGTTATCAAAATTTTGTAAAACAGCTGATATGTCACAGTGACACTGCGTCCTCCATTCTAAATGTATAATGAGGAGATTCTCTAGTATAATTTGAAAATAAACAATCAAGAATAATATGCCATAAATATCAAGCTTTTATACACTTCTACCCCAAGTAATAGACTGATGCTTACAGCTCTTGTCAGTCCACACATGCAGCTCTTGAGCAAGCTCAGGAATCACCAGAAAAGTTCTCCAACCCTGACGTTTCTTAGACTTGAGTATGTCCCCAAAAATGTGGTCTCCGATGTACAAGATGTCCTTCCCTTTCGCCCCCAGTAGATCACACACAATGTCTGAAGAACCTACAGAATCAAACATGCTCACGTTATGGGTCTACATTGAAATGTCATATCATTTGTCAGAAAATATATCTCAAACAACCAAAGGTCAAAAACAAGTGCAAATACATTCCAGCACATTCAAACAGCAATCACCAACTGAAATTAATCTAGGAGTCGAATGCTTTGTATAGATTGGAGCTGTATAAATTTGGCCCACAAGGATGTTAGGCCACCATGCAGCCACCATGAGAGAGCAAACACAAAGTATGGACACTTCTTCATTTTGAAAGTTTTATAGTGCAATATATGATGCATTGTTATGTACTTTAACTCAGATATGGAAGCAACTGACTTTCTTTATTTCCCTCAGCCCACCACAAACATTGCATCTCAGTCCCCCAAGACAAAAAAGCTTGGACAACCCTGGCCTGAGCCCTAAAAAGCTAACAAGTGATTACACTTACCACCAGAATACACAATGCCATGCTGCAATGGCCCTGTGTAGGTTCCGATCTTCAGCCTCCCTGTGGTCTGTAAGAACAAATAAACCAATTATTGTAGTCATGTATTAATAGGAATTTAGGTAAACTTCTGACAAAGTGCTGAAAGGTGTTTTGCTGAGTGAAACATACCGTATCCACCTGTCTCAAGACTGTGCCCTCCCCAAAAAACAGAGGCTTCCTTGCATCAACCAGAATGAGGTCAAAATAGGACTGCCAAGGCCGATGAGGTGTGCCCATCTGGAAAAGATTTCACACCTGGTGAGATCTCGAAATTTATTTGCTCAGCTACATGCAAAATGCACACTGCAGGTCTGCACAGGTACAAAACTGAAGATCGAACTTCATCTGTTTCCATAGCTTCAAGAGCCAACCCAAACCAGCCTTTTGGCAAAGGTTTAGAAAATAAAAATCCCTTTGTTTCAGTCAAAAACTGTTATTTTCACAGGTTCCATTGGGGTTGGGACAGGGAGCCAATTTTCTGGATACTGAAAGGATTGCTTAAATATAGATATGCACTGGCCTTTTCAGGAGTTCATGCTACAGTATCTCTTCTGTCTTTAGTTCTTACATAGTTTAGTGAGCCTTTGCTGGTTTACTGTTAACCTTCCTCAGACCACTTTTGATGGATACTTACCACTACATACTGGGACCTCAACATAAGTCCTACTTTCCTGCTTCCAACACTTCATCATTGAGAACTGACTGTTCATTTCTTGCCTTGATAGGTGCCATTGTTAATCTATACTAATCACTTCAGCTTTCTGGGGTTGTAATGTTGTGTTTGATCTGTGTATGTGATACATGATGCTGAATTGCTATGCACATTTGCTTGTAAACAATAAGGTGACTAGCTGAATATTTTCTGCCTTAATTTTCAACAGTACACATAGTTTAATGAACTATAGGATTGTTACAAGAAAATAATAGTAACACTTACTTTAGGACCATGAGGGAAGTCAAACAAGTATGTCATGATTTTCTAAAAGACACAGTAAAGAGCACTTTGGAGTTATCAACAATAAATTATATGAACATATAATAATAATATGAACATTTTTAGCTGATTCATGTTCAAAACCTAGCCTTAAAATGAGATGAATTAACAACAGAGGGTGTCTAATAATTATAAAAACATGTAGATGCCTTACATCAGTGTACTTGAAGTCACTGTTAGTGGCCAGGAACACTTTGGAAACTTCATTCATGCGACTGAGAAGCAGCGGCAGCTTGGCCTTGTTTGGAGGGAGGGGTGAAATCAGACATTAACATGGGCCACAGCACAGACTTGAGCAATGTTTGCTAACATTTACAGAAAGTGTGTTTACTCACATCCTTCACAACATACTTCTCGAGGTTTTCAACCGTCTTCTCTTTTAGTGATCCCTACGAAATGACACAAAATCAATGCATTTCCAGTCAATTGCTGTGGAACTTATTATGTCAATTCTAGTGCAAATAACTGGGATTCCTTGCCTTGAAATGGACCCAGTCAACAGCATCTCGGACATCCTGGAACATGCTTTTGAAGGACATGAAGAGATCTCCATCTTTAAATCCAGTTTCGCAGCTATGGGGATCAATACCAACAAAATAGTCAATCATCAAAAAATGTATAAGAACAAGAGTCTGAAAAACTGAAGGAAGGATTAAGCATCCAGCTTGACAAGAGCATAAATAAACCTGGTATATCTGGAACAGTTGGTGAAGAAATCAACCAAGCAAGCAAAGAGGTAGGTCTCTGAGAAAAATAAAATAAATTGCGTCAAAAAACATTGTAAGTGCATGTACATTTAAGTTTTGGCTTTGGGTGATTGTGTCAATATTCACTATGCTTGAACCCCTTACCAGGGAGGTTGAAAAGTGTATTAAGGATGTAGAAGCGCTCTGTATCCCCACGCTGGATGAACTTGTTGGGATATAGTTCCCTAATTTCTGGCCTAGCTCAAATGAAAAGAGTGGAAAAAGGGGAAAAAAAAGATATTTAAATATGAGAATTTTTTGCCACGTATCTGGATTGACAAATGAACATATTGTAAGGTCATACAATGTTTTTTGGGGTACAAATATGAACAGATAAAGCTTACAAGCATAAAAATCGCTGTTACTCACCCACGCATGAAGTTAAAACCATGGGCACACACCAGTATGTTGCCATAGGCATCTACTTTCAGAAGATTGCCGTACATTGTATCAAACACCAGGCCTCTGTAAATGATACAATGATTTGTTCAAATTAAATATCTAAAGGAAGTCACTTACACATGATTGGCCTATAAATCATTTTCTCTCTAAAAACAGAGTATGCAAAAAGCATACAATGACAGAGCTCATGTAAAAAGTACAGACATGTGATGTGTTAATATCTGTATGATAAAAAGTGGTTGAAAGATAAAGGCAAATACAACAACAAGTAAAGAAGTTATCCATAAAGCAAAACAATTGTGTTACTTATGTATTTCAGGTACATATCAAAATCTTAAATAACCTTGAATTTATATACTTACCGTATTAAGTGCACAGTAACCTACTACAGTAATTAAGATAAACAGAAGAGTGTTTTACCTGGTTGGGAAGGCAGGGTCGTAAACAAAGTTTAGAAGTTCTTGTGGGTAACCAATGGAAACCAGCCGCTCCACAGTCAGGTCAAACCCAAGGGATTCGTACTCTGGGGATTTATACACTGTAAGCAGAATGGAAAAAAACAAAAACAAAGAATAAGTGTTGTTTTTTATCAACTAAAAACACAAAAATATGTTGTTAAGGCACAAAGCCGGATTTATGTGTGATTTCTTGTAGTACCATATATGGATTATAAATGACTGTATTATACACTATTACTAAATAATACATAGGGGAAAAACGTTCAGTCACATGCGCAGGCAAGCTCTGAAACAACTGTTAAGATGAAAATACTTTAAAAACGTCAATGTTACTGTTCATAGTTACACAAACAGAAAGCATTTTTCTTAATCCTCCAAATATTTATATCTGCAGAAACATCACTTTCTCTTTTGTGTGTTTAACAGAATGTTTGTTTTTTTAATTTTACATAATTCTGTTAACAAACTGACTGTAAACTTATATCCTGTATGCCCTTATAACACAAGCATGCCGCTGCCCTGTTGCTGCTTCCAATTATTTGTGATAAATTCACGGTTCCTTGCAAATGATTGTAACAATGAAAACAGGGTGACAAAGCTTCACTCCACACTGTTTCTGACAGACAGCTTTAACATGATGAAACAAACCTACTGTTTCAAACCAAATCAGAATGAAACAGTTCTCAAACAATGATGGGAAACAATCATTCCGGGGTTCAACATGCCTCACCTGTGGTTATGCACCCTTGCTTAAATTCAGCTTTACTAGGTAAACCCAATAAATACACACTGATGAACCACTTTATTAGATCCATTCAATGTCCATTTTATCAGTACTTTGTAGTTTACACTGACAAACTGTAGTCCATTTCTTTCTCTTCTTCATTTATTGCCCTTTTTTGCCCCATTTACCGATGGTCAGGACCAGTGAGCAGGTCATTTCTGGAGGGTGGGTTACTCATAGCACAGCAGTGACACTGACTTGATACTTGAATGTTGATGTGTGTGTGTGTGTGTGTGTGAGTGTGTGTGTGTGTGTGTGTGTGTGTGTGTGTGTGTTATATAGAGTGGCCCACACACACAGAGAATTGTTGACTAAGCAAAAATATCTAGCCAACGTGTCCCAGAAACTGATGACTGGTGAACTAGTGGATAACTAAGAACTATGTGGCATCAAATGAACTATCACCATCTGCAAGGAAGACCAACAGATTAGCTGTGTCTAGTAAACTGGACAGCATGTTAACACAGTGTTTTAAATAAACAGTATAACTGATCCACTGTGCAGCGTGCGCATATGTGCATACATACATACACACACACAGAGAGAGACACACACACACACACACACACACACACACACACACACACACAAACACACACACACACACACACTAACTTGCATCTACAATTTCAAGCTCAATGCTATGCCAATAATGATGTACCACCCAAATAATATCTGCTTACTCGTGATCCTGACCATTGATGAATTGAGTAAAGAGGCTAACAAATGATGCAGATAAACCAATTTACTTTAAACTACATTGTAAGTGGACCTGATAAAATGGACAAATATAAGGTAAGTACACTTGCTGAAGTGAACGTTTAAAAATAGCGCTGTACACAGTAAAAGACAGTAAAGGAGGTCAACTTTTATTTTTACAAAAAGTCATAATTTGTGCTCTATTTACAATTATGCAATCCTGGTGAACTGCCAAATAAGCCTGAATCTGGTTCACCTCTTCATGCTTTTAAGCAACAAGCATGGCTTCAGACAGGCCCCCCAGAGGCCCCATCTGATCACAGTATAAAATTACAGCCCCTTCCTGTAAACATTAGCACTAGGTTATGGGTCATAGCTCACAAACAGGGGGCCGGCTATTCAAGACAAACAGGAATAATATTAGAATATGATATCCATCCCTTCTGGGGTTTTCATCTATTCATCTACTCTATTCCAGGGCAAAATGTCAAGGTCTTTAGACTTGGCCCATTTTGAGACCAGAGATATTTAGAGGGTCATTACATCCCATGCTTGTGTTGTCATCAGTCTCTTTTAGAAACCCAGCCCAAGATAACCCATCTGTGAGATCACTGATTATTTGCGAAAAGGTTCATTATTTGCTACATATTTACGTGTGAAGCATTTTAACAGATATTGCATATATCTACAGAACTTACCTGCTAGAGTGTAATCCATATCAAAGCCAAAGCATTTTATCTTCTCCATTGCCAAACTTCTGTTGACAAAAACTCTGAGAATGCAAAGAATACAATCACTGTGACAGCTGGGAAAACCAGGGTCCACTTATGAGATGAACATCAAGTAACTGTATACTTCAAATGCCTTGTAGCAAACAGGATTTGCCAGATCCTCTCTGCAGTGCATCTGACACACAATTACAAACAAAACATTTTAGGAAAAGGACATTTTTAAACAATCATTTAGTGTACGCAAACTAAATTCAATGCAGAAACCACAGAAGCAACAGTAAACAGAAAAATGGGGCACACAGAAAAAAATGATTCCACTTTAATTGAAAATACGTTAGAAGAGAGATTAGAGGTTAGCTGAAATAAGTAACAAAGTCTGTCACTTATTTTACACACAAGTTTTATTGATGCAAATAGTGAATTAAAGTTCCCAATGAACGAGGATATATCAAAGCCTTTTCAGGCTTTAAGTAATACCACATAGCACAAAAAAGAGTAGTAAATGGAAAAGTAGTAAAAAAAAATATGACATGTTATTTGCTAACAAGTACTGAAGCTGGGATGGATTCAAAACATTCAATGAACTTCTTTTAAGATTAATTACAAACATCATAATTAAAGCCTTCATTTTTCAATAATTCTTGGTAAAAAGGAGCAAATGGGAGAAGAGGAAATGCAAAATAAAAGAGGAAATGTTGCAAAGTATACTCTCCATGTAAATCCATGTTACATATTGTGTTTATCATTTAATCTGTTAAAAGCAAATATGTCCAAAGGCACTAAGATTACAAACGTTAAAAACAAACATTTAACTGAACAAAATACCTCCCCACCAGAATACTGCAAACTATGATGTTGCAAATACAAATACACAGACGAAAGAAAACAAAATCTTTTTCAGCGATCACTGCCTAAGCCTTCCAAACATCCAAATAAATGTGCTACAAAGTTTTGCCAAATCTGCAGCAAAAACGCTTGCTGTTGGTCCCTATTCACCCAAACTGAAATTCACGAATGGCCAAATTACTTGATAGGAACGACGATATTTGTATTTGAACTGTCCGAGTTAACAAATAAAATGCCCAAGTTATTAATCTGAGGGAATGATGTGTTAGAAGTAAAATTATAAGAATGAAGGAGAGATTCCACACACATGAAATCTTCTCAAGACCAAACACTGGTCTTCCTGTAGGCACCTAAAGGAGGCCACAGCACAGGTCCAAGTGAGTAAAGCACTGATGATTTGGTGGATAATACATCAATTACAAAAGCCAGTACTTCAGGTCAACGACAAAACTTTAGCGTACCTCATAGCAGGATGACATTGGGCCAGTTCCCGTGGCAAGCTTTGTAATAGAGGAATACATGTACTCTGCATTACTACAATATATATACTGGCTATTGCCACTGCACAGGAATAACAGTGATGGAGTTCTGATAAATGAACATAAAAGCAAAAACAAAAGTTTCAGACCGTTTCCTTGAAATTTAATATAATATTTCTGGCTTAGAAAACCAACGTGCATTCTGTTTAGCTCTTTGTTACTGCTGTTTAAGTCTGTTTTATTAGGGTGCCCCATAATGTACTGAATAAAACTGAACATTACAATTTTTAATGCGGTACCCCTCAAGTTGTTACCCTTGTTCTGTATGAGAAAACCCTTACAGAATTTTAGGTCTACATTTAATGGTTGCTCAACACAAGTCACTATATTGCTTCATTTTTCCTGTGCTATGGGGTAAGCAATTACATCTGTTGGACGCTATGATGTTTTTAAAGAAAACAAAAGCAAACAAATATCTGAGTTCAGTTTTATATTATAATAAAATTGCTTACAAGCAGTGTACATTGTGGTATTGATTTTAATCTGTGGCCAAAATTTAAACATGCAAAATTTAGCATGCAATGCATGCTATATAGCTTAAATTGTTTTAAGGAGATGTACAATAGACATTGCAATTTTAACCTTGATTTAGGTGGTGCTGGCTTGCACATGGATACAGTGCAACACTACAGTGGTCTCCCGAATGAGGGCAGGCGCACAGGCAGACTTCAATTTGAGTATTCTTCATTTATAACACAAATCCCAACAAACGAACACAAACTGAAAACGACGACACACACATCAAGCATGATGGTGGCCTAACACTGAGGTCCACCACAGATTAACTTAAATACCCACACCCAAAGCTCTATAAACCAATAGGAACACATAACTCGTTCTCCCTGAGCACCTGTCACATTTATTAACATTTGTCTCTGTAGTAATTAAACTGATGGCACAATTAAATAATCTGTCTGAATGACAATAAATCTTCTAACTTTAGACATGTTGAGCAACATTTAAATGTGAATGTAAAATTCTAAAAACAATTTACTGTGCACTCCTGTCTAGGGATGGGTATCGTTAAGGTTTTAACGGTATTACTACTTATATCGATACCGCTTATAGATTCGGTACTTTATCAGTACCCTAATCGGTACTTCCATTGTGTTTTTTAATTAAAAACTAATTGAGAACAGAATAGCAACACTTTTACCCTAATTGTAACCCGAATCTAAAAAAGTTGGACTCGCTACAAATTAACTTTTAGGTGAGCTCTGCTTTATAATTTCTTAGTTTATTATTATTTATCTTTATTATTATTATTTGTAAATGCAGCACTATAGCATAGTCATTTTAATGTTTAATATTTATTTAGGCTACAGCAAAAAATACTCTAAATATTTAGCCTATATGAAGGCTATCTGTAACTGAATGTTTGTTTATTAAATTATTAACACTGATTTAGAGCCCTTGGTTGGACGTTTTGATAAATTTCTTGTGTTTTCCCCATTACGAGCAAAAATAATTTTGCAAGTATGTAGCCATACTTTGGACCGTTTGGCTCTCTCTTCCATCGTCACTCCATAAGTGTGAGCCCTCTTGTCTTGTGTATCATATTCTTAAACAATATATTCAAGATGACACCCATTAATTTCACTATCCTAGATTAGCATATTGCTACAATATAACCCACATCAAAACTGTATTTCTTAATGTCTAGTCTCTGTACTTTACTAGATACTAATCAGTATTTTTAATTATTCTCATATTCCTTATCAGAATAATCATGTCTTATGGCCATTGTGTGTGTGTGTATTTGGGGGGATGTTTGTGTGTGTGTGCATGTGCGAGAGAGACAGAGAAAGAGAGAGAAAGAGACCCTGTGCGTGTATATGGGAGAGATTGGGAGTGTGTGTGTGTGTGTGTGTGTGTGTGTGTGCGCGAGGAAGACAGAGCGAGAGAGGGAGAGAGT
>JBBMFX010000141.1:14908913-14931673 GCA_037832545.1 Rhabdalestes septentrionalis | reverse complement strand
GCGCGCCTCGAGCTAGAGAGGAGGGTCGAATCTCTCCTAGACGAGATGGACTTCATGAGGAAGGTGCAGGACGAAGAGGTGGCCGAGCTCACCTGCATGATGCAGGCGGCCCAGGTCTCCGTGGAGATGGACACCAGCAAGCCGGACCTCACCTCGGCGCTCAAGGAGATCCGAGGACAGTACGAGCTCCTGGCCTCTAAAAACCTGCAGTCCGCCGAGGACTGGTACAAGGCCAAGTTCGCCAACCTCACCGAGCAAGCCACCAAAACCAACGAGACAATAAGAGCCACAAGGGAGGAGATGAACGACTACAGGAGGCAGCTCCAGTCCAAAATTGTGGAAATCGAAACTCTCAGAGGCACGATCGAGTCACTGGAACGGCAAATGAGAGAGATGGAGGAAGGGCAACATGCTGAAGTCGCAGGTTATCAGGTAACTTTATAGTCCACCCTCCAGACTGTGGAGGGTTCATTCATTCTAAATGAATAGAAAAGTCCTGTCCTGTTGGATTACTTTTTGCATCTTCTTCCATTTAAAATAGCCCTTAAAGCTGACCTGAACTTGACTAAGCCCTGTCCATGGTGCTGAACTTGGCTCCCTTTGGATAGACCAGACTAATTCCACTTCCAGATTTGTACATAAAGAGGATTCCACAAAAGAGTGTTCCAAGGTCATGGTCTAAGTTCTTAGACAGGGAACACTGTGCCACATGTTTAACATATCATAGAGTGAAGATCTTTTTGTGTCACTGTAAGAGAGTATGGTAAGTTAGATCAACTCACTTCAAGCTGTCACACGATCTGATCTGAAACATTCTAAAGATCAGTGTAAAACTTGTGGCTACTAATCAGATTAATAAACATCCATTGTGCTCAGACAGACATGGTTCAATTGATTTAAACCGGATCTATATTGAATAGTTATCTTATAACTTCCATTAGTCAATATAGTTAAGGAGGTCTGAATTAATGTGTAAAGGGGAAAGTGTTTTTAATACAATGACAACGAAGAATCTAAGTCAAAATAATGTGTATGTCTCACTCTAAAATTACACCTTTGGTGCGCCTTTCTACCCTGACTGCCGTTGATTTAATCAATCAGGAAACGATTAGTCATCTGGAACTTGAACTAAGGAACACCAAGAGTGAGATGGCTCATCACTTAAGAGATTACCAGGACTTACTGAATGTCAAGATGGCTCTGGACATTGAAATTGCAGCATACAGGTAAACTACATGATGCCTTCTTTTACTGATGCTCAAAACTATTCTATAGAAAATATGTGAATTTTAAGGCTCTAATGTGATGTGCATGTTCCACTAAGCAACTATGTGATTGCTTTGCATGCAGTAACCATGTTGATTCTTTGTCTGTTTTCCAAAGAAAACTGCTAGAAGGAGAGGAGACTCATTTCGGTGCTGGGATAGCTTACTCTAGCACCAACCACGACATGCACTATAGCTATCAGGGCCGCTCTTACACAAGCTCATCCCGCAATCCTAGGATGAAGGATGACGAGCAGGCCAGATCAAAAGCTCAGGAGGAAGCTGATGAAGAAATCACTGAGGGGACCTCAAAGAACACAGATAAGAGTGATCCTGTGGATGTAAATTCAAATTAGTATATTTAAATTTAGGCTTCAATATTATGACAATATAGCCTTTCACTGTTCTCTTTCCTCTAGAAACTTTCTAGAACATTTTGTGGATCTAATTAGCAGATGATCTAATTATCTGCCAATTTCAAGATAAAGAAATTACTGACACTAGTTGTGAAGCTGCAAATGGTTTTAGAAAATAAAACATTACTGAGATGTTGTACATGTGAGCGAGTAATTACAATGTACTATAAGATCATTCTTTTAGACTCTTATAGTACTATTTAGTTTTAGCAGAGATACATGGACCAAAACAAGCTCAATATAAATCACACTGAAGGCACTTTAGGTATAATCTTTTACATCTAATAATAAACTTTTAAAAAGAAGCATTATTCTAAGTACATGAAATACACCATGATAGAATCCTAAAAATGGAACAAAGCTAGTGAACTTGCATCACTGTTTCATGTGAATGCCTTAAAAAGAGAACAAACTGTCAAGATTGTCTGCTATTTTCATGTTATCTACAAACCTAACCTCTTATATTTACTGGAATCTGTACTGTGTCAATAAAGACAATCTATTATCTTGAATGTGCCTTTTCTTCAGGTCTTTGCATATTATAGACTATTCATTCTTGAATGATGCTCTTTACCATTATGAGAACTGAGAGCAGTGCAAATAAGATCCCCGCTATAAATAGGCTTCAGTTATCACAATCATAAACTGGCTTTCAAGGTCTTGGTTTTATGGCGTTATTAGTAATAAAGAAAGTGCTTATCTGTTTCTATTAACTGAAGTGCCCATTTCAATATCTTTAGTACTTCAATTTGACCTTGTTGTTGTTTATAATGAATGGGTCAGGCCAACATTTTCACAGATACATCCTGTAACACAGCGGTCCCCAACCCCCGGGCTGCGGACCGGTCCCGGGCCGTGGGTCGCGTGGTACCGGTCCGCGGGCTGCACGGGAAAATTACAGTATTTCCTTTTTATTTGCTATCAGAGACTAAACGATGTTTTATTTTGAAAAAATGACCGGATTTCTTATATTAAACCGGGTCGTGACGAAATAAAGTTTGGGGACCAAAAACACATTCATTTACATTCTTTTAAGGGTAACACCTTAATGACAAAATGTAATTACACAAAGGAAAAAAACATAATAATCTGATGTCACACGCATTAATTTAATGCTGTTCAACAACAATTGTATCACAGTGTTGGTACAGGCATAGTATCTCCTAAACAACTCATATGCGACATTCAGAAAATCTTTGGTTCACTTCTAATCCCAACTTAAAGGTAAAATTATATAAATTGGGATTCGATTCAAAAGCACTAAGCAGTCAATTAAGTGCATTAAATGCAGAACAGTACAAATCCATGTCACTTTAAGTGTTAACTGATCCAGTTTTCTGTAAAGATGCTTCTATAAAATAGGTAACTGTACGAAGTGAACCCATAGAAAAGTAGAAGAGGAGTAGAAAATTGCACAAAGTGCTCCCAATATTGTTATGTGCAGTTTTGGAGCAAAACTGGCTTTGAGGAAGTAATATATTTGAACATTAATGGTTTGAAAAAGTTTTGACAAAATTCAGCATAGCCCTTACTGCATTCACTGTAAACAAGAGACTGGAACTTGCATCTTCTGTTCACTGAGCAGGCAGCACAAGTCCAAACTGTAAAACCAGAATTCCATCCTGTTTGTGGGGAGAGCAAAAATATATATATTTAAAGAACTGGCATAGAGCAGATGTTCCTAATTCAGGCCTAGAACACTCCCATCCAGTCTGCAGTTTTATTCTTCCAACACCTAACACACCTGAGCCAGCTAATCTCATTATTATTTGGTTCAGATGTGCTGAGCATGAGGAGAGCTGGAATAGAACAAAACTGTGGATTAACAGAGGGTATTTGAGGTCTAGTCTAAGAACCTATAGACAGGAAAGGAGCGTCTCCGGTCTGAAATTGTATTAAGTGAAGGTAGTTTTTAGAAGATGAAAAAGTAAACTCCATTTACTTCATTTAATTTCCCTGCTCCTAATGCAAATGAAGTTCTCTCAACATCCCACTCAGAGCTCATTTTTTATCATTTAGATTTTTTTCTTTTTCTTTTTGAAAAGATGTCCTAATCAGCATCATTTCATGCTTCCACTCAAAGCCAATCTGATACAAGCCCAAAACTATGTCTGTTTTATTACTAAGAATTTTGAGCTGTTAATATGCTGTAAACTTGAATATATTGTTTAAAATATGAACAGTTCTGCTTCATTTTTAGCTGACCGATTGGAAAAAAAGAAGCAGCAAATCAATAACCCTATCTGAATCTAGCAGAAACATCCAGCTATGAATAATGTGCCACTGAAGTTTTCCAGTCTATAATAAGGAATTATCAGATACATACTTGCAAGGATTTTTTCCCCATTGTGTTTCGCACTTCTCTTAAAGACTGGCGCTGCTCTAAGAGCTGCTCCCCACAAACAACATCCACCTAAACAAATTAAAGAGAAATTGTTGGTCAGAGATTGTTTTCAACCCATGATATGGAAGAATGAGGCTTAAGCACAGGCATATCTAACAGAAAAGGATTCTACAACATTATGATATTATGATCAAGAAAGCTGAATTTCAGGCCCCAGTGATCTTCATATATTTGGACTCCTACCTATGGGATTTATACACTGTGGTTGTCTTTAGTCATATCACTTTTCTCTCTCTTTCATCCAACATCAAAGAGTCTCACTTCTTTTCTTCCCCTCTTTTGTCCTTCGGCCTGTGTCCTGTAACATTTTGCTGTTCAGCCACCAAGTGCTTCAGCCAGTGCCAGATTAGTCTTATCCACAGAAGACAGAGAGATGCAGCCAAGAAATTACCTTAAGCCACTAATCCAGGTATGACCATTTAGCCACATGCAATCTGCTCCCACCAGCAGCTTATTTACATTGCTACAAATTCACAAAACACTGGGTAGAATGTGATGCACCTCAAAATAACCCAACAAACCCCTACTTGCTACTGTGCATCCACACTGACAAATACTGGAAATAAAAGAAAATCCAATCCAGCCTGACAAAATGGCTTTCATTTTTCCCTGCTTGATCTTTATATATTGTATATAATGTCAGTATTCTCCACCACACACGTTGGTCTGAGACCACTCCATTCATATGTATAAGGTGTACGGTGGTACAGCCAATACTATGCTTGAGGGGGCCAGACACACTCCTTCAAAAGACCACTGTCTTATAAAAGGACTTAGATAATCCAATCTTAATTCAATAACAAAGTGATGCTTTGAATTGGAATGCGAGGTTTAAACTGAAGCCTAATTTTAAAACAGCCACTTTGCTCTCCAGCTTGACACGGTTAAGCCTATGGTCTTTACTGCCAGAGCACCTTCTTTCTCTTCAAGATGAATTAGTCCTATTCTGCCACTCCCAAATGCACAACATCCCAAACTGGAACAAGTACCACACACATTCACAGGCACAAAACCAGTAAAATAGTTTACATTCAGAATCAGGACTTACGATAACATATGACAACTGTTTTGGGAAATTCAGAGCAACTATATAATTAATGAAGCTTCTCCCCCACATTATGTAATATCACCCAGGTTGTGATTAATTCCCTTTCATACACAACTTTATAATATGTTAATACCCATTTCAAGTAACAAGATAAATCAGATTAATGTTTTATAATGACTGCTTAATTTGTAAGTAAAACTCTTTTAGGTTACAGTATGAAGAGTTGATTAGGACTGTAAGGAAAGAAATGTGAAAACAAAACCTTTTTATAATTGTTTGAATGACCTGGTGTACATGTACAACATTTTCTCACCAAACTTCCCCTAAATAAATCACTTTTGGAGATTAATGAATAGCTTATTTGCAAGTTACCTGAATACAAAGTAAGTCCCTGCTATGAATGAAAGATAACCTCACATGAGTCCTGCTTTGTAGGAAATACTGATCAGCACAATATTTATTCCACTAACAGGTGAGGCCAAAAATACTGACAGCTACAATGGGCAAGTGTAAGGATCTGAGTGACTTTCACAAGGACCTTTAACTGTGACGCTACACATTTCCAATACAGTTGCTGGATAGATAATCCAAAGAAGAGCAGCCGCTGAGGTAACTCCCAATCCAGAAAAACTAATGAAAAAGTTGAAGGTAACAGCATACACAGTGCATCACAGTTTGCTGCATATGGGGCTGCATAGCCACAGACTGGTTAAAAACCCAGTCTGACCTCAAAGCCATGGTGACCACCAACAAAACCTAAAATGGAACTGGTCCTTGAACTGGACCATGGAGCAATGGAAGAAGGTCTGATCAATAAAGTTTTCTTTTATTCATCACGCGGATGGCTGTGTGTGTGTATTGCTTACTTGGAGAGCAGATGCCATCCGGATGCACTATAAAATGCAAGTTGGCAGGGTGAGTGCCATGGCATGGGCAATGTTCTGGTGTGAATCATTCTGGAATTTATGTGGATGTTACTTTGACATGTATTACCGACCTAAATGATTGCAGACACCAATTAATGGCAACAGTATTCTCTAAAAGAAGTGGTGTATTTCAGTATAATATTGCACCCTGCCTCACTCCAAAAACTGCTGAGGAATGAAGCAAGTAACAAAGAGTTTAAGGTGTGGACTTGATATTCAAACTGCCCTGATGTCAATCCAATCGAGTATCCGCGGGACAAGCTGGACAAACAAGTATGATCCATGGAGACACTTCCTCTCCACTTGCAGAACTGTAAGGATCTGCTACCAATGCCTTGGCTCCAGACATCACACCACACCTTCAAAGATCTTGTTGAGTGCATGCTTCAACAGGTCATTGTTTCAGAGGCATGAAAGTAATAAACAATATTAGCCTAGTTGTCATGTAATTGCGGAGCATTATAGATATCAGGTCTTATTTTTGACCTTGAATTTCTTTCCTTCAGTTGAGCATCCCTTCTGAAAGAATCCTCTTTCTCAGTTCTTTGCCTGCTTCCACTCCACCTCCTCCAACGCTTGACCAGTAGTCTGTTGTTTTTATTTTTGGTAGTAATTTCATGTTTCTCACAGACCTAGTTCAGTTAGTGCCCCATACTGCCCATCTAAGCAAAAACATTGACAGCGACCAAAGATGTACGTAAACCTGCTTTTTTAAATATAGTTGAGTGTGATGCGTCCCTGGTGCAGTACTAATTCCATCTCTGGCAGAATCGGAGTCTACTAGCAGTTCTTAATTTTAAGTCTAGGGTTTCTAGTGTGAGGATCACAAAGCAGTCCTGTATGTCGCTCCAGATGAGAGTGTCTGCAAAATGCTGTTAATGTAAAAGAATGCCAAGAATTACAAATCATGCTGCTGTACCTTTAAATCTGGACTCAGCTCCATTTTTCTTCTAATAAACAGTTGAACATGGCGGATAGTAGCTTCACCTGATACACGTACATACTTTCTCTCTAGAGGCTGCAGAATAATCATAATAATTAATAACAAACACCAGCAGATCATCAAAATGTATTAGATTATTGTTTTACACATGCCATACGGAAATAAATATACCTTATACTTTTCAATGCCTTCCTCTGCGCTGTGAATAAAAAATACAACAAACAGACAAAAGCATTAGATATGCAAAAGATAGACAATACAGAACTCCTCAAGGACTCCATTTTTTCTGCTTCTGATGTTTTAACTCCATCTAGTGGTGAGATTTTACAAGAGGAACTAGACACAAAGTAAGAATCCTCACCCAACAAATTCCAGCTTCAGAGACACGTCTAGTTCTGGAGGAATGGTAAAAACAGACTGTGTTGTCAGATCTTTTGGTTTCTGTTTCTGAGGTTTTGTTGGAAGCAAGGTGTTTGGGATTGCCACTAAAGGGGGAAGAATATAAAGTCTGTCCTTAAACAGCACAGTAGTTCAGAATAAATGACAGTAAATTCAAGGCAGTAGAATGTGGTTGAAAAGAGACCAATTAACCCAACATACCTGTTTTTGGAACAACAAGTCCTCTTTCCTCGTAAAATGCACACATTCGCCTCCTCTCCGCTTGGGGGAGATTGCATTAAACACTTCAGTCATCACACATCATAAATGTAGCACAGCATAAATGTAATGATTAAAATTTCTAATGACTGCATAGCAACTGGTAGAGCGCACAGAACATCTTACCTTCTTCTAAAGATGGAACCATCTTATAAACAATATCCTGCAACTGCCGGTCAGGTCTATAACAAACAGGGAATTAGTTAAGATTATAATAATAATTTTTATTTATAAAAATTGTTATTATTAACAAACCCAATGTTCATAATGACTATGCTTAACATTACACAAGAATACCTGGGGAAGAAGAGGCAAAACTTGGTTGGCATCATAAATATTAAAATCAGTTGCAACATAAGAAATTCAATTCTACATGCATTTTTCTATTTCATGTTGTTTAAAATATTTCAAAACTACACTCCTATTATAATGCTTTAATAATGAAAGAAAACAGCAATACTATATGCTGATACCTTATATTGTACAGTGGCTGAGTTTGATGGACAACTATTTCACAGTTGGGACACTTGTTGCTGTAGAAAAAGTGCTTGACAATGCAACTTTTACAGACTGCAAGAAAAAAGAAATGCATCACATGATACAATCTAATTGCAAAATGACAAACATGTTATTATTAACGCTAGTATTTGATATTTCATCTCAGTATTGCTGTAGTAGCCAGTATGAACTGGGGCTCACATGTGTGAAGACATTCAGTGATTGTAGTGGCATCGATGAAGAATCCAGTGCAAAGAGCACAGCGAATATAGGGATAGAAGTTCCTAAGAGGTAGCGAAGGCTTTGTAACAGAACAAAAACACAACGGTTTAAATGAATATAGTCTACCATGTGCAGCATCATGACAGGTTTTCTAAATGGGTGCTAAATCATTACATTATGTGCAATATTTTATGACGTGCAATAGTCCCATGTAAAATATGATGCCAACATTATTCATATACAAATGATCTCTATTACATAGTAAACAGTAATTCAATTAATTGTAAGTAACTTTTCTGTAGTATTTATACCCAGCATTTATGTCTAAAAGTATATTTTATAGGTTTTCTACAGATTTTTGATGGAATTTCAAGATTAATATTGTTTTATGTCTATGTCTGTGCAGTTAAAACATGTGTATATCCTAGTTTATTTCATAATGAGGTTTTTCTATCATTTTCATTGATTTGCTTATATTTTATATTGTTCTTATGTCTGTATCTCTGAGCAATATTAGCATATGTACGTCTCACAGTGCATTTCACATTGAGGTTTTTCTTGTTTTTTTTATTGTATTTATTTTCTTTACATGTTATATTGTCTTATGTCTGTGTCTCTGTGCAGGACAGCATTTCTGATGAGAGACACAATTATCCTGTATTAAACAAATATTGACCCGCAGCTTAAAGTCTGTGGAACAGTTCAAGTTCAAGAAAAGTGAACATTATCATTATTTGTGCAGTGTCTGTCCAGTTTAGGAACTTGCTGTCAATTTTAATCTTAAAGGAAAGTAAAGTGGCCTATTATAGGAACACAGCAGAGTGTGAAAAATGTGAAATTCTTTCTCTGCACTAAACCTATTTCCAAATAAAGCAGTGGGCTGCCAGGAATGCTGTGTCCAGGGAGCAGTGTGTGGGGATGGTTTCTTGCTAAATAGTACCTCAGTGGGGCCACAAGCAGTTCTGGAATTGGAACCCACGGCCTCCTGATACCAGGGCAACTCCATAACCACCACGTTACCAAGTTCCCAAACTTTCTGATGAAATCTTATCCCGCAGCTTAAAGCCTGTGGCACAATTAAAGTTGTCAGAGCAGTTTAGAAACTTCTTGTCAGCTGTTTGCGCTATAACTAGCCAACGAATCCCAGGACAGCTAATGAAACCACTGAGTTACCCTTGAGCAAGGTCCCATTCCCATAGACTTTTCCTGACAAGTGACAGCCCTCTGCTTCATTTGGTGAATTGGTTAAATACAGAGGAATTTTCACTTAGGTGTGTTTACGTGCGAAAATAGGGGGTCACTTTACTTCACTAAACTTTAAACTGCTTGGCTAGCTAGATTTCAAGCTACCAATTACATTTGGAAACTTTCCGTAACACAGTAATGAACAACATTTAGGAAGCAAGTGTCTACCTCATCGTCGATGTCGATGTGTTTATCCTGAGCTGTTTTGCTGTTAAATGTGTCTCCAGAACTTAGGTCTCTCTCATAGATATCGTCCATCCCTTCTTTTGTCGCTTCCAAGTTCAGCTCTTTCTGGGTTTGGTTTAAGATCCCAAAGGCAGCTCGGGTGTTAAATAAAATGTATACAACAAGTAAAGCGAACTTCAACTATATTTTGTTGTTGTTTTGTGGGGTTTGTTTCCCTCACACACTCGTTACAAAATTGCATTGACTGAAAGGGCGCCTAATCACATAAACAGCCTACAGAATAAAAGTCCCCACAGAACTGTCATTACTCGTTCAAAAAACAATTTAACATTTTAATGATAATATTTTACCCGTAATTGAAAAAAAAGCATTTACCTTTATACATTTGAAATTATGTGTTCTAAGTTATACCTATGATTCACTAACCTCCATTTAAGCTTTGATTCACTGATCTCCAATTTTTTGTTTTTCCATTACTTAATTGGACGTATTAGAATTAGGACAACACAATGATCAGTGGTAAATAAACAAGGCCTTTTCCTCCAGTGTTTTCTATTATCTGCTGGTTTACAGCCTTAGGTTCCAACTATGGCAATTGAGAAGTTTTTTAGTTACAACACATCTGCCATTCAGGATGAAATATTAGCCCACAGTCGTAGTCTGATGCCCATTAAAGCTGACCCTAGTCTTTTTGAGTACAGACATGTTGGTGAGGGTTTTTGATCATTATTTGGTGTTTTTAGCCAAAACAAGCTGTTCATCTTGGCATCTAAAGACTCATCAGAACCTACAGAACAATACCTGAATCATATGGGAAAGGAGATGAAGCTAAATGACTTGCATATAATCCAGTTCTGTCTGTTCCGTAGAAGGAATAACTGTTCTGTCTGTTCCGTAGAAGGAATAACTGTAAGTGTTATATCCGTATGACAACTATTACTCTATAGGCCAGACAATCTGAACTATTTCACCTGGTAGTTAAAAAGCGTCAGTGTCTTTTATTTTGAAAAGGAGATAAGACTTAGAATTCAGAAAATCTAAGACGAGCAGGGACGATGGCGGCCCCCATGAGAAACGTGGATGAGATCCGTGACAGAGTGATTTTGGGTGAATTTGGAGTTAAAAATGTGAGTCTGTCTGTTTCAGTTTGTAGTTAAGTTCCAGTCTGTGTGGTTTGTAACAAAAATGATGTGGAGGCATGGTGGGCACAGCGTGATCTGAGAAAAGGGGGACACATTTTAAATTCATATTGACAGGGGCTACTGTCTCTTCTCTACTGTCTTTGGGTTTAACATGCAAATTTTCAGTCATTTTACTAGTATAACTGTTTGCATTGTTAATTTCAATTGTTCTTTAGGTGCATTCCACCAATTTCCCAGGAAATTATCCAGGTTATGATGACACATGGGATCTGCAGAAGTTCAAAAAGGTATCATCAGATTTTAAAATAAAATAATGTGTACCATTATAGTCACGCATAAACACACCACACATTATTTATCATTATTTATCATCTGGTTTATTCTGTTCCACTATTGCATGTATATTTTTTCTGTTCTATCTTTTGTCTTGTTTTTTCATTTGCTTCCTCTCTTATGACAGAATTTTAGGCTTGACATTGTGCACATGGAAGAAGACACTCTGGAGTTTGACATGGTGGGAGTAGATGCTGCCATTGCAAATGCTTTTCGTAGAATTTTGCTTGCTGAGGTATTCCATTGTTTAATTGGAAGTATATTAGAATGAGAAAATAATATGTTGTGGTAAAAAACCAAAATATTTCCCTCAATCTGTTCTTTTTTCTGGTTGGTTACACCTTTAGGTCCCAACTATGGCTATTGAGAAGGTTTTCATTTACAACAACACATCCATCATTCAGGATGAGATTTTAGCCCACAGACTTGGTCTGATACCAATTAAAGCCGATCCTCGTCTTTTTGAGTACAGAAATGTTGGTGAGGTTTTTTTTTAAATTATTATTTTATGTTTTTGAGCCAGAACATGCTTTTTGTTGATTTATGTGTGCATTTTCTTTGATTCACTAATTTTAAAATCACTTTGTGTTTGTTCATTCTGTTAGGAGATGAAGAAGGAACAGAGATTGATACGATTCAGCTTCAGTTGAAGATCAAATGCACCAGGAACTCTAGGGCCTCCAAAGACTCATCAGATCCCAAAGAACTGTACCTGAATCACATGGGTAGGAAGATGAAGCAAAATGACTTTCATGTAATTCAGTGCTGTCTCAAATAGCCTGAATAGTCTAGTCTAAAGACCAGACAAACAGTAGTTTATAGATGAAAATTAATAGAAATGTTGAGGTATCTGATATTTGGCGTTTCACAATCTTTAATTTCTTTTAAAATATTTGTGTATTTACATGGTACACAACAGTACGCCTTCATGTGTGGATTTGTTAATAAATGACAATACATTGTAGTATTTTTTGTTCACTCAGTGTGTTGTTGATTCACAAAGTGACTAAAACTTTCGTTTTTTATATCACTTTTCAGTGTATTCAAAGGACATAACATGGGTACCTATTGGAAACCAGGCTGATGTATTTGCTGATGCTAAGATTGGTCCTGTGCTTGGAGACATTCTCTTGGCACAGCTTCGGCCAGGACAAGAGCTCGACATAGTCATGCACTGCGTTAAAGGAATAGGTGAACAAATGAGCTTTATTATGTTAAGGTAGCATTTATTATAAATGGGGCTGGGCAGTATAACATTTATTGTAATTGTGATACATTGCAATAAATAAGTCAATAAAACAATACCCTCATATTATCTGTTGGAGGATATTGTGCATATTTGGTGGGTATTTATTATTGTTGAGAGTATTAATTATGTGGTATCATTGATTCATTTTTACCTGTTTCTGTGCTTCAGTAAATATGAATATTGTGATGGTTTTTTTTTTATTATTTAAAAAGGAATTGTTCTGCACTAACTCGTCAAATGTATATGGAAGACTGACCGTCACACCTTTTATTGGACATTTTTTTTCTGAATGCAGGCAAAGACCATGCCAAGTTTTCCCCAGTGGCCACAGCGAGCTACAGACTACTTCCAGAGATCACATTATTGCAGACTGTTGAAGGAGAAAAAGCGGAGAGACTGAAGCGGTGCTTCTCACCTGGAGTCATGGAAATCGAGAACATTGATGGTAGGATCTTGCTTATTTTAATAATGTATTTGTTGTAATATTTTATAATCTATTTTTTGTTTTTTGCTGCCCTTTGCACTGTCCACTTTCTACCATGGCCAAGAAAACTTCCCTCTTATTTCTTATGTTAAATCTCTGCCAGTGAAAGACATTCAATAAAATAAATAAAAAAACGGTTCCTCGGATGTATAGGAAATGTGCTGTACCTAAGGAGTATTGCAGTGGCATGGAAATTGTAGCATGTTTTGAATTTCCAGTGTATCTCAGCCCAGTGGTGGTTTTCTGACAAGTTGGCAGCACAATTCTCTCCCCACCATCTATGGTCAGTCATTGTCCAAAAAAATGTCCAGTGCAGGGACACTTTCATTTAAATTACATTCAGCATTTATCAGGCGCTTTATCCAAAGCGCCTTCCACGGCCTAACTACAGGAGACAGTCTCCCTACCAACTGAGCTACCACCACCACTTCTGTTGTCGTGGTATTTTTTAAGAGTCTTGTTTGAGTGTTTCGTCAGCATTATCTAGCCGTTCAGTGAAAATCTAACCCAGCTAACTTGTTAATTGTCAATTCGCATTTCACAGCATTAGAAAAATCCAAATCAAATTTATCTTCAGCCCAAATAGATTGTAGCCCTTGTAGCAGTTGTTTTTTTGTTGTTGCACAGACTGTTAAAAAAAATACAAAACGGGTGTCTCTTTCCAAGTCGGTCTATTCTTGACCGAAAGAAAAGCAGTGATTGAGTCAGCTCAGATGCAGCCTGCTTTTGGCCTTTCTACGGGTACAGCTCAGGCACAGGCCGCTTTGTTTGTAATAGAAAAACATTTGTTTGCAGTGTGGCGTGGTTCTTTGTGCCAGAGGAAATGCACCATAAATGACTTCTGGTACATCTTGTCCATTTTAGGAAGACAGGTGGCCAAAGTGGTCAACAGTCGCTTAGACACGTGTAGCAGAGAAGTACTCCGGCATGAAGACCTAAAGAGCTTGGTGAAACTAGGAAGAGTGCGGGACCACTTCATATGTAAGTTCTTATTAATGGTCAAGCATGTATGGTCAGATTATTGTGATAATTCATCCTTTAATTACTCTACTTGCTTTTTTTTTTTCAGTCTCAGTGGAGTCTACAGGAATCCTATCACCAGACGTCCTGGTCAGTGAGGCAATTAATATCCTTATTGCCAAGTGCCAGAAGTTCCTCAATGAGCTTGACTCTTCAGAAATGGAGTAGACAAAGGAAAATCGCAGCACATTTATAGCAGCCACCATTAAAAGGACATTATGGGCTTGATACTGTGATGGAGGATCGAGTAGCACTGCATGGCTGGAAATTGTTCATTATATGTAAATAGATTTGATAAATAGACCAGACTCATGTCAGCCAGCAGCAGTGTCAGTGTGGTGGATTTCAAGCTTCTTATTTCTCTTGAAATGTAAAATGTTTGACACACCGTACATGCCTGTGTTTTTGTATTAAATCTCTGTTCTTGAGAAAAATATCACTGCTGTGCTTTCGTTTCAGAGTCAGATTTTATTTGTCACATACAATATCATACATGGTACGACATGCAGTGAAATGCTCAACAGTAAAAAAAAAAACAGTATGAAGGTAAGATAGTAAGATAAAGTTAAGTAAAGATAAATTGCAGATGCGTTACCAAGGGCAAACATTAATGTATAATATACATATAGAACTGGATTGGGTGGGGTAGTATATACATATAGAACCAGATTGTGTAGAGTATTAATATAAATATAATAAACATGTAAGAAATTTGTGTGTGTTTACTTTAAGCTTTGTTTGTATACATGGAAACTTCTCGCTTGGATTCAAATGTCCTAAAACTATAGGACACAAAACATAATTCCAGAAATAATTAAAGTAAGTTATTCTTCTCTAAATGTCACGGTTCCTGCATCTTTGAAATGCTTGAAAGTTCATGAACAAAAATAGACATGGGTCATTGGAAGCACTTGAATTAATACATTTTGTGCAACAATGAAAATAAATTTTTTTTGAATGTTTTCAAACTTGACATTAGTTCCTTATGGGTCGCCTGTATTATTAAAGTCACAAATGCAGGTTAAACACCAACAAGCAAGCGTGAAAGCTAATGTAAGGATACAATAATGTACAATAATGTTATTGTATCAGTAATTAATATTGATCCATGACTGAAACTGTGCTCCGATTTGTCCCTGCCTTTAAAGTTTAGGAATAGTTGCAACCTTGATTATAACGAAGAAAGCTCATCCCAAGTAATGCGCTTTCTACTATGGGGGAGCTGGCTATACAAAAATCGTGGAGGGGGTTTTGTTGTTTTTTTGATAATGCCACGTTTGTACCATAAAGTAAAGTATTTTTATTTGCAATGGCTATAAATGATCATTTATAAAGTACTTGGAACCATGGAATAAGACAAGAAAAAGGAAAAAGAAATGGTACATACATTTTCTGTGTGTCTTTATACTTGTAAAAGTGCTTCACTCTCAAATCTCTACCAGCATCGTTCTCCAGGGAACCAAAACTAGTCATTTTTGCTATTGCTTAAATGATGCTTTGTGTCACCTTTATTTTAGGGTGTAGCAAAGATTTGTGGTTTTTATGTTATCCTGATCAGCAAGAAGCCTCTATACTCACCAAAAACTTATGCACTATGAACATATGATTGTGGAGATAAAATGTGAATTTTGGAGGCTTCAGTGGAAAAAAACCTCAACATGTTACTTGCTTTAATTTTTTCCAGAGAGCATCATTTTATAGTTACATAGCATTGGACTCTGTCAGTCAGTTCTGTCATAGTCTGATTTCACCAGTGATTTCTTCTCAGAATGAGCATTTGGTTCTAGTGTGTGATTGCACTGTTTATGAAAGACAATCCCTTGAACCTAATTATTTTTTAATAAATTAGACCCAGATGTTGTGATGTTATTTACTCGTCTTACACAATTTAATTAATGGTTAATCTTGTGATTGCACTTGATGGACTAAATTATGTAGAGCTTCAGGTTGAGCACTGAACTGAGAACTTCCCTTCCTCGGGTAACATTGTTTGGCAGGGCGTTCAGTGCATCGCCACCGACTTCCCTTCTCTTCCTGTGAGTTTAACCTTCAAGTTCACTTTAAAATAAAGTGAAGTCAAGTTGAGTGTATTATTGTTGAAAAGTAGATATAATTCTTTTTTTGGCATTAATTGTAGACAATTCATCAGACATGGGTTAAGAAGATTTACAGATTATGTCTAAAAGTGTAATATCTGTGGAGGGCTGAGGGTCAAAATGAAAAAGAAATCCATTTTTTTTATTTGTTTGTATGCAAATCACAATACATTTTATGGTAAAAGGACATCTTCACTCAATGTTGCAATCTATTAGTGTGTGAGTGCTGTCAGTCAAGGCAATTTCATGATGTTGAGAGTGATGGATTTATTTATTACAGGTTATAATACCACAATACATGTTTGTCACTAAAAGTACTTGAAAAGTAACATTTTAAAGAAAAATGGGAAGTGCTCTCCCAAGACTAAGACGCCATACCACCATTTCTAGGCCAATAGCATTTTTTAGATTTGTCACATTCTATAATATAACTATTATTGTTGTTTTTACTGTTTAGTGCTTAATATACAGTATATATTAATACATGTTTAAAGAAATATATCTAAAAGAGATTTAAAATACTGTATTGTAGGTCATAAATATTAAACACAGGTAAAGAAAGGGAAAATATTATTTGCTCATTTCTGAATGTATCAAGAAGTTTGTTGTAGAATGCGGATTTAACAGCAACATTTGTTTCACTGTTCTGATTCAACATTAAACATTGACATGTAAATAAGACTTTATGGTACTAAGGTGGCCCTGAATTGCAAACCACACCAACAAATGACTAAACACAACAACAAATGTAGAAACACAACAAACTGAGAAGCACAACAACAACATTGAGAAACACAAAAACAAATGGAGAATTTAAAAAATCAAATGAAAGAGCACAAAATCAAATTGAGAAACACAAAATCAAATTAAGAAGTACAAAAACAAAATTGAGAATCACACACACAAATTGAGAAGCACAATTATGTTAAGCACTCCCGGAAAGGGTAGGTACCAGTCAGCAACATGATACATCACTGATTGGACGATCGCAGTGTTTGTCTTTGGAACTGAAAGTTACTCTGCCTGAGGCAAATTTTTTCAGACATTATATTTCAGTCCCCTATGGAAGGTGCCCGCTGCGTTTCTAGTCTGGCAACCACCAATCTCCGTGAAACTTCACAGTCAGATGGGGCTCGATGAGACCTTTTTAAAGACCCCCCGTTTGCCATTATACACCACCCAACGATCGGGAGGTATTAGACTAAATTTACCGCGTTTGACAATAGTATAGGGACACGCGATCGAGTTTTTATACACCCGGATCGCCGGGGCGATTATAGAAAACGAGGGGTCTTTGGAAAGGTCTCATTGAGCCCTATCTAACTGTGAAGTTTCATGAAGGGGGACTGAAGTGGCATGGTGAACATATGTAGTATTTCCTGAATCAAAATATTCTCCAATAACGAGAGCTACGTTTGGGTCACGTTGATGTTTATGTTTGGAAAAATGCGCTGCAGGCAGAGTAACTTTCGGTTCCAAAGACAAACAGTGCGGTCGTCCGATATCTCCTGTTGCTGACTGGTACCTACCCTTTCTGGGAGAGCTTAATGTAATTGTGCTTCTCAATTTGTTTTGTTTTTGTGTTTCGTCCTTTGCTTTTGTGATTCCTCTTTTGTTTTTGTGCTTCTCAATTTGGTTTTTGTGATTCTTCTTTTGTGTTTGTGATTACTCTTTTGTTTTTGTGCTTCTCAATTTGGTATTTCTGATTCTTAATTTGTTTTTGTGCTTCTTAATTTGTTTTTGTGATTCTTAATTTGTTTTTGTGATTCTTAATTAGTCGTGTTCCTCAAGTTGTTGTTGTTGGTGTGGTTTGCAATTCAGTGCCACCATATTACACCACATGGTTCACTGGAAGCATTGAACAGACAGTGACATGCGTAGGGCTTCCAGAAAACCTGAAAAGAGAGAACTTGCTTATCTATACCTACATAGACCCCACATCGAAACTTTTTTATACTTCTACACATTCCAATTAAATAATGTAACCCTACTGTTTCCAACCAAACCTGAAAATGAAATAACACTGCTGCACTTGCTTTTAATATAAAATTGCTATTGAATGAAAAATGAACATATGCACCCTGTTTTAGCTCCCAGAAATAATTTGGCCCTTTCTGAATGCCTATAAGGCCACAGATGGGGGCTCACAGTAATAATTTATATAAAAAAAACAGCTGCAAACATTCACTTTTGCATTAATTTTACATCTAATCCTCTTTCACCCTGTGAAGGATGTTTGTATAGGAACTGGTGGACTGCACTGCTCTGCCATTAAGGCTAATTACTGGAGGAGGCTGGAGTCACTACAGCTGCACTGCATCATGTTCCTGCCAACAAGCCGCCCACCTGCTCGTACTTGCATGTTCATGCTCAGAAGACATTTAAATTGGGCCAGAACATCTTCTGTGGCAGCTGTCTGCGCAGAGACGTGGCACAATAAAGTGGGTCACCTTCCTTCACCTACTCTCATCATTAAGGCGGAACTAAAGACATTTCCACTGGTGTCGCTGGAACAAGGTAAGACTGAAAGGTACGAAGAAAATTCTACACGCTTTTACCCCCTTCTTCTTCTTTCCTTCATCTTTGCAGCTTTATCTAATTTCTCTCGGCAGGAAGCAGATCCTGCTCTTTAAACTATAAAAACAGCACAATGTCTCATATCCTTTTGCCCAGAGCCAATGTTTTTAGAGCTTACATTTGTTCTTTGAGAAAAGTGAAAAAGAAGTCTCTGAAGACCAGAACAGACACATTGTCCCTCAGCATGCTGGGCTGAGTTTGATGTCCTTCTAACATAAACTGCATTGAAATGCAATGATGTAGTTTAGACTTTTTAAGGCAAGTGTCATCCTGTTCCTGTTACTCCATACAGTCCTCCCTCTGCGTAGGTCACCCTGCAGCCTAGTAAAAGTGAGTTGGATAATGAGTGCTGACTGCCTGGACGGTTACTGACTCTAGTTGGTGAAAAGTAGCTGTACAGAAGATATTTTGATATACGCATTCACATGTTGTATGTTGGAATGGAACATTTGTGCAAAGCAATGCATGATGCATGGGTCACCTTCGCAGTACCACAATGTTTGATGGAACATAATTAAGGACAGTTGTGTTCTTCCTTTGGTTATGGTATGCATGGTGATGTCACTTCTAAATGCTTGGTCTTGTTAATTAAGTTGCTATTACATAGGAAGGCATGGTAGCGAGGCAGTACCCATTGTGGTCATAATGTAGTCAGTTCACAATTTAATTGTTCCTTTCCCACGTCTGCAGCGATCTGACCTGATCTAAGTCAAGATGTGAGGATGAAGTTTCAGCCCGATCCGGGATTGATCTAATGATCAATCAGTCCTTGATGTTGGTCACAGGTGGCTGGAATGTGTAGCCCTGGGCTGGTGGAGTTAATTAAATGTAAGACTCCTGCCTGCCTGCCTGCCTGCCTGCCTGTCTGTCTGTCAGTCTGTCTGTCTGTCTGTCTGTCTGTCTGCCTGTGTGTGTGCGTGCCTGGCTGCCTGGCTGCCTGGAGCTGTGTATTTCCAGCGAGTGAGAGACAGAATAATACCGTGCCTTGTGTGCCCCAGCGAGCTATCACTGCTCTGTGGTTGCCATGGCGACTGTGCCCTCTCCGGGTACGGCGGACTGGAGAGAAGTTGCTCTGGATCTGCGTCATATTTTTCCCCCCCTTTTTTTTCCACTGGATCTGTGAGCTCTCTCTCCCGCCTCCTTTTCTCACTCTCCACAACATCACCTCTCTCTCTCTCTTTCTCTCTCTCTTGCTCTCTGTCAGTCCATTCTTTTTTTAAAGGCTAATTGACCCAGCTCCAGATCGACAGACTCAGTGCTTGCTCTACAACAAAACATCGCAGATTTGGAAAGAGATTTTTTTTTTAAGAAAGGTGGTAAGTAAATCAGTGCTGTTTGAGAGATAATGCCACTTGTTTACTGTAGCATATTGCAATGTCATTGTCATAATGCTCTGGGCTCAGTGACAGTGATGCTATGCCGTGCTGTGGAGCGCAGTGTGTCAGGATGCAGGTTCTGCTTTGTGTGTTAATTGATTGTTAGAGCTGACTCTGAGCCCTGTGTTTGTCTGTGTGTTTCTCAGGTGCCCGCAGTGGGGTCATCACTTTGGCGTGAAGAAAAGGTGAGTGTGTTCCCGCATGCAGGTGAACAGCTATAGCTCTGCCGTAGCACCTGAGAGAGAGAGAGAGAGAGAGAGAGAGAGAAAGAGAGGGTGAAGAACAGACAGTAGGGGGACCATTATTGTTTTCAGTGGAGCTGTGGCATGTGTGTGTGTGTGAGAGAGTGAGAGTGAAACAGAGAAAGAGAGAGAGAGAGAGAGAGAGAGAGAGTAGACCTGATTGTGCAGTCATTGGTGAAGTGCGTTTCCTAAAGGCTCAGGGCTTCAAAGCCCCATTCTCTGGCTCAGAAAACAAAAAAGCAATTTCCCACAAAAGCTGCTGCTGCCTCAGTGGCACAGAGGACCTTTCACTGTGAAATTACTGTCATATTGCGCCTCTCTTTGTTCTTCACCCTGTTTGGCAGCCTCTCCGTGGTGATGTTAGTTCACTCCTATAATAAGTGGAGCTGTGGAATTAAAATGTGTTTTGAGGTGAGCCCTTGGAACTCTCTCCTGAAAACCTGATAATTAACAGGACAAGTTCACCTTTGCCTGCCTTGTCATTCATGCTATGACAGGAATGCTCCCGGTGTATTCTCAGAAAAGTGTTGTCTCTTTTGTCAGCATATTGATTTTGAGTGACAGGCAACATGGGGCAACGAGGGGTTACTTTAAACACATCTCTGTTCACTGTGTTCGTGAGATCAAGAGGGTGTAACTCAGCCTTTCAGCCCCTCGTTCACACACACACACACACACACACACACACACACAAACACACACACGCACACACACACACACCTCCAGGGTTCCTTAAAGCTCTGGAGGCAGAGCAGTCAGAAGGCTTGACAGGCACTGTGAAGGACTCAGTGGTGTGTGAGATTTGGTGGCTCGCCAGAGGGGGAAAGCTTTAAGGAGAGGCAGGTGGGGTGAAAGTGAAGGGATCGATCACAGGGGCAACACAGAGCAATGCCAGGCGGACCAGGGGCTGCGTGCTCTCCAAGGAGGGAAGGAAATAGAGCCAGTGAGGCACCAAGAGAGGTAGCTGTGAAAATGAGCTTGCAGACAAAGACCGACGGCAGGTGCTTTATAAAAGTAGAAGGCTAATTAGCTGCAGTTATGACTGATGTGTTATGTGTTTGTTTTATGGATCCCTGAATTAGTTTTAGAGACTTGTTCCCATTACAGTTTAAACACCAGCACCACCACTCGGCTCATTAGCTTGTGTCTCTCAGGCTCCTCTGAGTCCCCAGTGTCCCTGCGCTCCAGGTGGGCTTTGCATTTTTAATCAATACTGTCTGTAGCCCTTAACGTTCGCTCGCCTGTCAGCACAAATAAATGAGGGCTTGTGGCAGACGGGGGAAAAGAGGTGGAGAAATGGAAAAATAAATGAGAACACAAAGGAAAAGGGAATGTAAAGGAATGGAGAGAGACAGAGGGAAAGGCTGCAATTTAAAGGTGGAGGGAAGATAGAGGGTGTGAAGAGGACAAGAGAGATCAGTAATGCAGCAGGAGATGGAGTGTACGTCTCACTCTGGCTGGGGTGAGTCGTGCAGCAGACCATAGGGAGTGACAGGACCAGTGTGTGTGTGTGTGGCACCATAGCTCCACCAGGCTGTAATGACTGAGTTCTGTTTATCTCCCTCAGCAGCACAGGGCAAAATAGCCAATACATCCCCAAAAAATGCATCACATGACTGATGTGTGTGCCAAGATTTGTCTTACAGGTTACTTTGACAGTTCTTGTTCTCTTTCTTCATCTCTCTGTCTCCTGCTCTTTCCTTCTCTAGCTCCTTCTCTCACTCCATTTCTCTTTCTGTCTCTTACACGCTCTGGCTCTTTTTCCTCTCTTTATTTTTCTCCCTTTCTCTTTCTGTCTATCATTCATTAACCACTTCTCTCTCTTGCTTCATTTCTCTTTCTCTCGTTATTTCTTATAAAACCTTTCTCTCTTTTTCTTTCTTTCTTATAGGCTTTCTTTCTCTCACTCCCTCACTTTCTCTTACGCATTCTCTCCCTTTATTGCTTCCTCTCTCTTCTCTCCAACTCTCTTCTTTCTTTCTCATTTTATCTCTCTTTCTGTCTCATTTTGTTTCTTTTACTCAAGCTCTCTTTCTTTCTTACTGGCTTTCTTGATCTCACTACCTCTCCCTTACTGTTTCTGTCTATTTATTTACCTCTCTCTCCCTTATCTTTCACTCTATCTCTGTCTTTCTGTCTTACTCACTTTCTTTATCTCGCTCCCTCCTTCTTCCTCTGTTTCTCTCACTTTATTGCTCTCTCTTCTTTTCTGATTATTTTATATCAATCCTTCTCTTTCTCTGTCTTTTATTCTCTGTTTCTGGTTTTGTACTTGCTTTTCTCTCCTTTTATTGCTTTCTCTCTCTCTCTCTCTCCCTCCCTTTGTTGCTTGCTCCCTCTTCCTTCTCTCTTCTTTCTTTCAAGCTTTTCTCACTCAGTCTCATTTAGTTTCTTTTACCCTCTCTTTTTGCTTTTTTTTTCTCTCCCTCCC
>JBBMFX010000141.1:14884675-14902332 GCA_037832545.1 Rhabdalestes septentrionalis | reverse complement strand
CTGTGCTGAAAATCAGCTCC
Organism: Rhabdalestes septentrionalis; assembly: GCA_037832545.1. Classification (NCBI taxonomy): domain Eukaryota; kingdom Metazoa; phylum Chordata; class Actinopteri; order Characiformes; family Alestidae; genus Rhabdalestes; species Rhabdalestes septentrionalis. Next base: position 14,902,312 of record JBBMFX010000141.1, on the reverse strand, counting down.
CCTTGACTCGTCAGCAGCCTCTGGCAGCAATGAGGCGAGGATGCAGGCACTCATTACAGTGTCACGTGTGCGTGATGGTGAGAGAATGTTGCATGAGAGCTGGCATGTGCCAGACACACACACATGCTCTCGTACAGCGTGTATGATGCATCAGCATTGTGGTAGGACAAAGACTTGGGGGAGGCATGAGGCTGTGATTTAATTACTGAGTCTGTTTCTGCATATTAGAATCTACGGCTAAATGAATTGGCAAATGGCTTTTTAAAATCAAATAAGAAGGCTTCAGACTCCTTAGATGAAGGCAGTAGACCACTTCCTGTGCAACAACATGGAACAATGTTTGAGGCGAAAGAACACATTCAAAACAAACATGGGGACAGAACTGGAGTGAGAAGGAATTGCGAGGGATGTGGGAGTGAAGAGAGATGGAGTAGCTGTAACTGTGCGATGTTTGAGACACTTGCTGAGTTAGAGGAAGCAAAAGAGAGCAGCTGTTCGCTTTGCGTCAGGTTTAATCTCAGTGCGTCCTATATAGTGACCATTCTATGAACACATCTGACACTGCCCTGCAAAGGGACACACTCTGAGGCTCATCAAAACACCCCTCACCCTTTTTTCTCCACTCGGGACTCGCTTCACCCATAAAAGCTTTCCCCTCTAGGATCGCATTTTGTGTCCTTCTCTCCCTCCCAATATCTGTTTGTGTCTCTCTTTCTGTGTCTCTTTTTTCTCACTAAGTCTCTTTTTCTTTGACTTTCTATTTCTCTCACCCACTTTTTTCACTTTCTTTTCATCTCACCCCCTTGTCTATCTGTCCGTCCCTCTGTCTGATTGTCTATCTATTGTATCTATGTGCCTATCTATCCATCAACTCTCCTTTCCTGTCAGTCTTTCTTTCTCACATTCTCTCTCTCTCACTCTCTCTCAACCCCCCCCACACACATACACATACACACAGACACATCTGTCATCCTAGAGCAGTGTAAGAGTAAAATGTCTTTTAGTTGCCAGCTTTCACTTTTACCATTACCGTGACAAATAACAAGCTTGTATGATGACTGTGATATGAATATTAGGGAGCTCTCAGTACGTATTCACAAAAAGCCATTAGAGGAACAAATTACTGCCAGTGACAGATGCTCTATTTTCTGTGGCATATTACACTCTGCATTGATTTCAGGCCGTGTTCAGGTCCAGTATTTCTCCTGCTGGGCTCTGCTGTTTGACACTCTATCTAAGAAGCTATGAAGTGTTTTTCAACAAAGTAACCAAGCAGGGGGTATGAGGTACACAGTGCACACACACTCTGTTTGTTTAGTGTGGATAGGAGGATGTGATTGAGCTTTATTCTGTTGCTTTAGCACAGAAGTACTATGTAAGCCTTAGTGATATAAATTCACAAAGCAGGTCATTACAAAAATACACTCCAGTTAGAACCAGTTTAGCTCATCTCTGGCAGTAAAGTACTGAAGTCAGTGTTGGCAGCCACAGTACAGGCAGGACATTCCAGTAATGTAAGACTATTTAATATTCCAAGCACCACTTGGACTTGGAAAAACAAGACAGAGTATGTCTTCCATAATGCAAGTAATGTGTAGCTCATTTGGAGCAAGAGGTGGGTGACATTATTTTTCCTGATCCTTCCATGGACATATTGTGGGTATCCTTGGGACTGCCTGTCTGCATGTTTCGTTAAAAAAAGAGTGAATATTTAGTGAAAGCGCTATTATTATAGTGTTACAGGTGGCATTACTGATGCTATTTTGCCTGTTTCAACTTCTAAATTGTCAGAAATAGTAAAATAGATATTGACAAAATAACAGGATTGAGATTTTATCACTACATATTGCTATTGTGGTGCCTTTCAAGATAGTAAATTGCCCATGTCATCAAATTTCTGGAATGAAAAAGGCCTTAAGTCTCTGAATATTGTTCAAACTGTATGTTTACCCATATGTTGAAAATTCAAAGTTTCAGTAATGTCACAAACCCAACACATTTAAATATATCTCCTTAATCTGAATACAGCAGTTTAGCCCCAGCCAGTCATAAACCAATTCACAAATATCTTAGTCATTTGTTGGATCACATGAAGATTTTGTTCATCAAAGCACCCAGTAACTCATTTGGGACTGGCCACCCGGTCAGACCGATATTGCAATAAAAATGAGCAAACAATATATCGTGCATACCTATCAAAAATTATACATTATTCCATTATTATATTTTCGCCATATAGCCCATCCATGACCAGTGCTGAACTAGGACTGAACAACATGACAGTTATGTTATCATGATAAATTGTCACAGAATGGTTAGGTATACTTTTCTGAGGATATCATGATATTATTTGCACTTAAAAAACTCTGACCAGCTGCAAGTGTCATTATGAACAGAGCATAATTAGTTCTGCTTAAATGGATTAAGGTCAGTCCAGTGCATGAATCATTTAAAAAATATATATTTTTTTAAATATTGTGATACGTATTGCGAAAATTTCATGAAGTATTGCTATCATTTATGTTTTGTCAGATTGCCCAGTTCCTCACTGAACAACACCGGATCCCATTTTGTGCGCTGACTTATGGTTTAATTTAATAGAGAGGACATGTCTGAAGCTAGGTCAGTCGGGGGTTGATAGGCTTCTGGCTCTAAATGAGATGATGGCTTGTCTCAGCACTTCTCTAAAGTAGGGTTTCAGCTTACTTCAGCGCTGTATAGACACAGGAAGCACAAAGTAAATGGCAAATAAGATGTGTCCAATTAAGAGAGAAGAGAGCTTGTAAAGGGCTGGTCATGGTCATTTGACCCAGATATGACACTTACCGTTGGTGGAGATATTAGATAAATGTTTTATGGCTTTGGGATCCATCAGCTTATAGAGAAGTTGCCGTGCCCATGGAGCAAAAAATTAGCCATCAGTTCCTGTTCTGACATGACCCTGTTTGATGTATTTGCAATTTATTATTCAGACTAGTTCTAATTCTGAGCTACTTAAACACAATTTTCAACACTGATATCTTTGGCTGGAGTAGGTGTGGGTTTTCTTCTATGCAGTAATAATTTGTTGACCATTAACCCTGGGGGTAAACCAGTGGTCTACTATAGTTTTTGACATGTGCATAGGAAAACGTATGTAGCCTACTATTTGTTTTGTACGACCACAAGAGGGCACTATGAAACTGCACAGTTAAAACAACTAATGAGACTGACTCAAAAGGCCCAAAAGACTGATGAGTTTAGAAATAATCTGGTCTGTTTATGCATGATAGTGTGTGATCATGAGTCTTTGTTGTCATTTGTGTTTCTGATTTTATGAGGTTTCTGTATTGATCATCTTGAGTCATCCTAAATATTGTCCATGTCACAACAGTTGTTGTCTTCAAATGATGCAACAAAATAATATTAGCACAAAAAACATATAGGTGAAGCAACAGTATTTCATCTTAAATATGGAATTATTATAGGGGTTGTTTACATCATAATCACATCTAAAAACTGTTTATCACAGCAATTGTGCCCTGATTGTAGCTTTCTGGAGGAGGGCTGTGCATGCAGCCAGCGCATTTGTACTGCAATCACTCCCCAGCTGTAGTTAGTATGGCCCTCACATCCCGCGTCTGTCACCAGAGCATTATCGCGCTCTGCCAGGCATGTAGCTGTGAGCGGTCGGGGTGAGGAGAGGAGACGAGTTGCTTCTGCGTTTTGGGGGCCGCTGAGACACACCATATCAAAGAGCCCCTGGAGCTCCGAGAGGAAAGCACATGCCTCGTTGGAGGGGGGTAGATTTTGTTGTCCACGGCTGGGTAGCGTACAGTTTTTCCCCACGGCAGCATTCCTTATCCAAGGCAGAAGATTTAAACTGAAAACAGAATTGCTGCAGATGAAGGACATTCTTCGTTTACAAGGAAACACTGCACTCTTAGAGCTATTGCTGCAGTTTGTTTGCAAATCAGTTTTTCTTGCTGAATGGAAGAGAAAAATGCTTTAAATAGGGATTTGCTCTCAGAAAAGGAAAACGACAATGACCGATGCAGGTTGTTGGAGGAAAAGCTAAACATACGCACTGGGTATATTCAGGTCTGTGCTGTTGAAGCCACAGTTTCATATGACAGGCTATTTTTTCAAGCCCTATTCTATCAGATTTCAGTGAAGTGGAATGTGCTGCAAACTGTATGCCAAAGATATGTGTGATCTGAAATTTGCTTTCTTAGTTTTGCGTTCGTGCTTATGTAGGAACCAAAAAATATGTACTTCAGAGTCAATGCCTATAGGATCCTACACATATATCAAACTGTCTGAAGAATTTCTTATGGTGTTTATTGTGATGGAGACATTCTATTATCTGTTTTAAAAAAAAAGAAAAAAGAAAAAAAGACTGTATTTCTTTCTTTAAAAAGTGTGTGTAAAATTCAGACTTATAAGTAGTGCTGAATTTAGCTACACAATATACATATGTCCAATAATAATGTTAATGTCAAAAACACAAAACCAAGTCATTCCTTGACAGTAGGATGCAGAGTGGGATGAGATTGGCAGTCAGGTTGCATGGTGTGAATATGTGGTTATAAGCTCACATTCTATGTTATATCCCCCACTAGCCTGGGAGTTCCTGTGCAAAAGTAGAAACTTTTGGCAATTTTTTGATTGATGGATTCCACTTAGGGTCCACTGAGGAAAAAAACATGCACTGTGTCACTTTTAAGGCCAGTAGGTGACGCTACTGCCCTGGTGCTCTCTCTCACTGTAAGTAAAGTCTGAAGGCACATGAAGGAGTGCATAACCTACACATGAGCTCACATGTGATCTGCGGTCAGTCAGGAATTATCGGCCGACCAGCTGCCCTGTGGCCACAGATGTCTATTGATGAGCAAAGTAGACACATGACACTGCAGATCTTGGGTTGCTGTTCCACCAACGTGATGAGTGATGTTGATGGAGAGCTGTGCGTTCCTCTAGTGCTGTCAGCCTTTCGGTAATAGGGCTTTAACCCAGAGAAAATATGTCTGACCATGACAAGATGGTCTGCATAAATATTCAGATTTTTATGGATGGAGTGTGTGTTTACTGTGGATTAAATTGATTATATGCTGATAATGTTTAAATTAATCCCAGCAGGAGTTTAAATGCATTAGTCACGGGGAAGAACTATACTATTCCAGTATGACTGTGCCCAGTGCACAAAGCATAGACTATAAAGACGTGGTTGGAAGGTTTGGGCGTGGAAGATCCGTCTGGCTTGCTCAGAGTCCTGAACTCAACCCCTCTTCAGCACCTTTGGGGTTGCGAGCCAGGATTTCTCGTCCGTAAATGAGCTCATAAATGCTCTAAAGAATAAATAGGCACAAATTTCCACTCCCAAACATTATGGAAAGCCTCAATTAAAGTATATACATTTGAGTGCAATGCCATTAAAGTCCCTGTTGGTGTAATGGCCAGGCGTCACAACAATTTTGTCCCTGTAGTGTATTAGGGTGTGGTGTGCAAGTGGGGCCTTGATGCAATTGTAACTCCTCTAGTATGAATAAGTGTTAGGCACAAACCTCATCCATGCTTGAAAACGACTTCTTGTTCTAGAGGGGCTTTATGGCAGGACTGAGCAACTAATCCAGGCTGTAGAAATTGAGTGCAGCAGAGGGAGAGTGGTGCTCGGGCCGGGGGGAGGGGTGGATTTAGCTCCGAGGGAACGAGGAGGGCTTGATGCAGGAGAGGAGCAAGGGGGTGTTGGGGTGAAGCGTGCAGAGAGAGCTTGCATGCTATTGTTCGTACCCTGCGTGAGGAACAAAGGGGCTTGCTTGTGCACAGGGTATTCTTCTGGTCTGCCTCTTTTTTTACCTCCTGTAAATCGTCTGAAGATTAGAAATAACAGTTTTCCACCGCCATGGGTTTTTAAGGTGGGGTTTGTAGATATGCCTTGGTTCTCCGTGCACCAGGGGCTGTGATCAGGCTTTGGAGAGCCTTCTTCCTGTACAGGTACGTCTTGGCTATCTGCACGAAGCTAACGCTAGTGCAACGTGTTTCGTGTGTTTTTTAGAAGGTTGCATGTTTGTTTTTGTTTTTACAAAAGTGCATGAGTTAAAAATGCGTAAAGAGAGCTAAATGTTTTGTTTTAAGTTTAGTTAGGACCGTGCAGACCCGAGCGAGGCCTTAAATAGGCCGTATGTCCCAAACTGGCTAAGCTAAGTTAGGGTCTCGGGGTTTTCAAACCACTGAAAGCAGTTTGCACGGCACAAACGCTCCACGTATAGATAATTCACTCTAGCGCTTAAAATAAAAAAGCAAGTCTTTTTGTTTTGTGCTGTAAAGGGGGTCCGGAGCTGAATCCGTAGGAGATGGTGGTTAGCTTTGGGTAGGGATTTGGAGCAGATGACCATCAGATTTTCTTTGCTGCACGGATTAAAACATGCATTTTCATGTTTGAGAAAACCAGATCTGATACGTGAAAGCCAGATGATGTTGGATCTTGTGGATTGTGTTCGTCGTTCAGCATGAAAAGTGCCCACACTAACAGCTCAGGCTACATTTGCATTTCCTAACAATTTTGTTGGCGCTACAATTAAGGTCCCAATCTGGAATTTAAGGGTTTTTTTGGTGGATGCGAGGGACGCAGCTGTGGCCTGACAGATTAATTTTGCCTTCTGAAATTGTTGTGGAAATCTATTACCGTCTTCTCCCTTTTATCTGTTTTGGTGTCTGATGGTCCCTTATCAGTCAGTATTTTTAAAAATATATATATTATGGATAGGCTTCCACACAGCCAATGCATTCTCGAGGTGTTAAACATCTGGAAAGAGTGTTTATGAGTTTCAAATATTTCAGCCATCATAGCCATCAAAATTGGAGTCCTTATGACTGCAAAGAGACACAGGCAAAAACAACGTAAAATACAAATTCTAAATAAGTTTGTAGAAAATCTGTAGAAAAAAACCTCAACATAAAAACTCTTAATTATTCCCATAAGTTGGACATTTGCATTGTTACTGCAGCAAGTGAACAAAACAAAAGATGAAATGAGAAGCTGCATAAACAACAGAATAAAAGCTAGACAACACTACAGTACAACAAGGAGTATGCACTCTTAATAATACAAACAATGTAAATATAAAAGTTTGATAAATGTATGTATAACAAACCTGTCTGTATGTACATATATATGTACATATCAATGTAACACACTATGATTTATACACAAATGTGTGTATACACTAAAGATAAGTAACTTACAGTAAAATGATTTACCAACAGCACAGTTGGCAGTTAGGAAAGCACGTTGTAGAGAACAGCAGTGTGAAAGCAATATATATCAATAAAAATAACTGGACAAGCTGCATTTCATGTGTTTGTCCTTGAGATGTTCATATGATGGTGTCACCCAGCATTCACAACCAAATAAAATCGAGGAGTTCCTGAAAACCTTCTCTTGGTCAGTAAATCTAGGTATACAATCTTTCCTTTAAAGGGCTCATATTCTTTGAGCTTATTGTAAAGTGTTGTTTTGACTAACATATATGCAATTTGAAACCTGTTTCTTTATCGTTGGCTCTCCATTTCTGTGGTCTGAGGGGGTTTGGGCGTGTTAGATGTGATTTAGTAGTGTAACAACAAAGCCAGCATTTGATTAGGCTCTCTAGTTGAATGACTGTAGTTCCTAAAGTCCCTTTACCAGCCTGTGGGTGGGGGAGTTTATTAACTGAGATGGCTGGGGCCTGCGGTTGTAGTAAAATGAGAGAAGGATTAGGTGGCTGATGTTTGTGTGTGTTCAGCGAGGGCTGTGGGGGATGGGTTAAGAGTACATCTGCTTCTTTACACATCATCTCCTGCTCCAAGCTTAATTGGGTTGAAGGTGCAAAACAAAGCTGATACATTTTTTTAATATCCATCTGGATAAAAATCAACAAAAGTTTGATGCACTCACCTGTTTCCTCACCGGACTTGACCTGTATACTGGGTCGCTGTTTGGGTATAAGTGTCTGTAATTGTGTTTTCCTGATGTCCATGGTCCAGTTTTGTAAATGAAGCTGAGTTGAGAGCAATAAACAGCCGATGCAAAGGTTTTTCAGTTTCATTGATGAATGTAGACAAATGTCTTGATCCAAGCTGAATGTTCATGAAGATGTGTTGCTTGTGTTTGGACCATATTCAAAACAGATAGGAAATGTTTTGCTTGGTTTTCTCTTGTTTTGGCATTAATTCAGCGTCTCAGCTGCAATTTAAAAGTGTAGAATGAAGTGTGTGCTGTTTCAGATGATGTCTTTATGGCATCACTGGTTTGCCCAAAAATAAAAGGCTCCAGTCACCAGCATCAGGCCAAATGGGGGGGATGGGCTTTATGTAGAATACGCAGGAGTGATAGACCCAATTTCATGTGGTCACATGGTGATGTGTGAATCCAAAAAAGGGGGCATTTCTTTTTGCAGGCCTCACGCATGATTTCACTGTGTTTACATGGAAACGAGGAGTCTAAAGAGCTCTTAGAGGGCTGAGTCACAATAAAAAAAAAGTCAAGCAGGGATTAAAATTCCAAGTAAATAGAAGTGCTTTATTTAATGTGTATCAAGCATAAAAAAAGACTGCTTTTGTGTGTTTTTGAGAAAGGTCAAAAGTAAGAAAGGACTTATTAGACCAAAAAATTAACAGATAATTCTACAGATATTTCTGAACCTCTTCACACTTCACTCATTGAAGCATTATTAATAAAGGGATAAAAAAGGCTTTAATATGGAATATTGCATTGTAGAAAAACTTGATTGGTGGTGATAAGAATTCAGGTTAAGGATGTTTACAACACAGATGTAGACGTACTTTAGATAATGATGAATGGTAAAATGTCTGTTTAAAAAATATAAAAAAAACTAAGTTCTATTTTGTCTTCTGAAACCCTGCATGTACATATCTGAAATGAAAAATATTACTCTAAACATTGTAAAGAAAATACATTTGTCAAAATCTTATCTTGAAACTATCGTAAACAATGTATTTGACAATGTATCCAACATTAGACAACATACCCCTGACCGTTTTATGTGACTAACTGTGTGACGTACGTTTTAGAGGCTTAAATGCTTCAGACGTCTGGCTCCTAATACTGTTACTCTGTGCAAATCTGTTTCTTTAGAATGGGAACTCATTTTAGAGAAACTACTGGCATAATTGCTCAGTGTTGTTGAATGGAACCAGACGTCCGAAGTGCTTGATGCATCGAAGAGCTACATTGCAGGAAGTTAGTACATGAAATGGTTACAGACATATTGTCTTTTTGAGATGTCATTGACTCATAAGCTTGTTTTGAAAACACTTTTCTTTTCATGCCAAGGGTTCATGGCAAGGCATTTTAAGGCAAAATAGTAGCCAAATAAAACTGATATTGCCGTGGCAGAAACACAGAAAATAAATTGCTGCACTTGTGTTGTTTATGTTTACAACTGCATTTGATTCCTGGTTCTTAACAGCACCATTGGAAAGACATCTGTCTAATTAAGTTTGTACATTTAAACTGTTCTTTTGACCCTTAGCCAAGCTGATTTATCTCTCTTGTACTGCAGGCTGTTCGTCCAAATCATTCAAGCTGTACTCCCCAAAGGAGCCTCCCAACGGTAGTGCCTTCCCCCCTTTTCACCCTGGCACAATGCTGGACAGAGATGTGGGGTAAGGAAGGCTGGGTTTACCTAGCTGACATTATTTGTCAGTCTTTATTTCTCCCATAGCTGTTATAAAAAGCTAATAAATAAAAATGCCTTTCATGGGCACTTGCCTAATTATAATATACGTTGTGGCACTTAAATTGCAGACCAACACCAATGTATCCCCCTTCATATATGGAACCTGGAATAGGGTGAGTATGACACAGTTTTAGTTTTTTCTTGATTCCATGATAGAATTTAGTCATTTTATATCTTATTGGATTCAACTCCACTAATCTTGCTGTCTTGCCATAGGAGGCACACACCGTATGGAAACCAAACAGACTACAGGATATTTGAGCTTAATAAACGACTACAGAACTGGACAGAAGTAAGAAACTGTTCTTGCTGTCTTGCTAGTAATACTGACTAGAATGGATGTTGTCAAGAGTGAACTTTGTTTTTTATAACATGTGCATGTTTCTGTCTTTTTCCAGCAGGACTGTGACAATCTGTGGTGGGATGCATTCACTACAGAGTTTTTTGAAGATGATGCAATGTTGACTATCACATTTTGTCTGGAAGATGGACCCAAACGATACAGTAAGATGCCTTTATACATCTGTCTCTGATTTTCTCTAATTTTGTCATTGAAACCATGTTCCACTTTCCCTCTTGTAGAAACCAGGGCACCACTGAAACCACTTTCTCTCTTACTTGATTTTATATTTTTATGTTATTAATTTATATACACATAAAAAAAAATGATTAAAAAATATATATATATTTATTTATTTATTTATTACACACACACCTTTAATATTGTATGTGTAGAGAGAGTGAGAAAGTGTGTAAGAGTGACTGTTGGGTTTCAGGGGTGTCCTGAACAGTATATTTTGTGTTAGATCTGCAAAGTAATCTTGTTTGTGTCTGTAGCCATTGGTCGGACGCTGATCCCTCGCTACTTCCGGAGTATATTTGAAGGAGGAGCCACTGAGCTCTTCTACGTACTGAAGCATCCCAAGGAATCCTTCCACAGCAACTTTGTGTCTCTTGACTGTGATCAGTGCACAATGGTCACGCAGAATGGCAAGCCTATGTTTACACAGGTACCTTTCTCTTACAGATGAAGTTTCTTCTGAAGTTCTTGAAGTTTAAAAGTAGGACAAGCATGGCATATCATCATCATTTGTTAACAAATTAAAGTGCAAATTTAGACTTTTAAATAGTAAATTAATATTGTTAATAATAAGTTAAAATGATATATTCTTTGTTGTCTTAGCCAGTAAATACATGTAGTTAATGTTTTTAGTGGATCCTTAAAAAAGTCTCCAGTCTAAAAAACATTTGTTTCAAATATAAGAAGTAAAGATTTTTTGCCTGAAGAATCAGCTGAGTGAGAAACATTCATCAGCAAATATGCCACCAGACATCACTGATGGACTAGATAACTGTAGAAAGTAAGCAGACAAAGAAAAAGCAGTAAATGACAAATTAATAGTTGGATGTGCTGGAAAAGGAAGCTAAATACTGAAAAGAATTTTTTTGTCAGCTTACAATCTTCCAATATTTTCCCTTTAAGAACTAATAGACGAGATGTTCTTAATTGAAGCAGCTGATCTGAGAATAGCATCTAAAAGTAGACCATCATGCTCCAACTACCGAGATACTCTCCTACCCCACAGGAGGAAGAGCACAACTAACATGTCCATGTTTTTATTTATTTTTTTGAATACTGCAGCAACCTTGTTGACATCTTTTATGTTAGCACAGCAACCTTTTCTGAGGTTTTGGTTTTGGTGGTGACCTAGTGGGTTGGATACTTACCTGTGGAAGAGGTGTTGGGTTTAAATCCTACCTTCAGCAAACCACCACTGGGTTCCTGAGCAAGACCCTTAACCCCAAGTTGCTCCAGGGACACTGCCACCTGTTGTTAGGGAATATAATCCACTTTGGATTAAAAAGGTGTCAGTTAATGCTGTAAATTTCCTCATGAGGCTCACATTAGTGCTATCTTCTAGGGAGGCATGTTGGTGACTAACCAAGCCTGTCACTTACCAAGTTATTGCAAATTTCGTATTGATGTAGCTTTTTAATTGCATAAATGTCATTGTTTGTTCTCATAAAGTGACTGTAGTTTCAGCATGAAGTCACTCTATAGACCAGACATGCTCCCAAGATGGCTCCTTTATAATTATGGTCATGTTAAACTAATTAGCAGTTGTAGTTGTAATTAATTACTGATAAGGACTTGGACAGATTGATGAATTGGCTGAACTTGCATTTGTGTTGCTCATTCATTTCTTCTAAAAAATAAATGCTGTGCTAGACAAAGTGCACAGCAGTCCCTGTTATTGTGGTGTGATAAAACCATTGATTAAAAAAATGTATATATAAATCTTCAACCTTGCTAAAATGTTTGGTCTCATGTTCACATGATCTAAAAACGTTCTTGCTTTTGCTTGATAGAATTGTTTGTTTTTCTAAGGAATGTTTTCATGTGTCCAGGTTTGTGTAGAAGGCAGGTTATATCTGGAGTTCATGTTTGACGATATGATGCGCATAAAAACATGGCACTTCAGCATCAGACAGCACCGGGAAGTTGTACCACGCAGCATACTGGCCATGCATGTGAGTGTGGTGCCGCATTTCCTTATTACCCTCTAATTAAGGAAGCAGGTTATTTTTCTAGGTGCTGTTGACTGTTAGTCACACAAATAATGTCTTGTCACCTATGTCAGACCACATTTTAATGGTTTATTGGTTGGCTTGTTTGTTTGGTTTTTGTTTGTAATTTAGACTAGCTTACTACATGCATACAAAGTAGCCATGTAATAAACGTATTTCCCCAGTTTAGTCTAAAGCTTGTCTGTGATTTGTATCAGTAAACGTATGTTCCTAAGAATGTGCTGTGTAAAGTTAACATCAGTAATCTCAAACTTAAATCTTAAAATGCTTGTCTTAACAGGCCCAAGACCCTCAGATGCTTGACCAGCTTTCGAAAAACATCACAAGATGTGGGTTGTCCAATTCAACATTAAACTACCTCCGAGTAAGTGCACCACCTGAGTACCCATTTTCACTTTATTTTATATCTGCATTTAACTACTCAGTCCTTGCCTTAGTTTTCTGTTCATAATGAGCAATGGAAACCTCATTGTTTGTATCAGATGGTGCAATTGAACAGACAGAGTAAAGTACAGGCTACCAGGTAGCGGAATGGATTTGAATGGGAATCGTCTTTACACTTTATTTTCTTTACATTTCTTTAGTGCCAAGTTAGGTTAACCATGTAAATAGTCATTCTTCAACATATCCTGTCTAATGTTGCCTGACGTCTTCTCTTCTTAGCTTTGCGTAATCCTGGAGCCCATGCAGGAACTGATGTCCAGACACAAGACGTACAGCCTCAGTCCTCGAGACTGCCTAAAGACCTGTTTATTTCAGAAATGGCAAAGGATGGTTGCCCCACCAGGTAAAGAGTGTGGGAACACCCCTGCCTTCTCTAGTATCTTTTTTTGTGTGTGTGACCTCAGCATTCAGACATTTCTGCCTTAGTTTTGACTGATGTGTGTCGTTGTCCCTACAGCTGAACCAGCAAGACAAGCACCCAACAAGCGACGAAAAAGAAAGATGTCGGGTGGCAGCACCGTGAGTGCCGGCGGAGGCAACAACAACAACAGCAACAGCAAGAAGAAAAGTCCAGCCAGCAGCTTTGCGCTCTCCAGCCAGGTACCTATAAGCATCTAATTTTGATTTACCTCATTCAAACGCATAGGGAATGGGCAGCACATGCATGGGTGGTGGGATTGGGAGCTTTGCACAAAGAAAAGAGAGATGGAAATGTTCAAGAAAGACCCAACATAGACAAGTGGACATGATCCAATGCTGGGCAGTCCCTGGTCCTTCAGGGCCGCAGGTCTGTGGGTTTTCTGTGCCTTTTGTCAGCTGGTCAGAGCCTGTTTTGTCTAGGGTGATTTTGAGCTCCAGAAACAGCCAATGATGGAGACCCGAGTTGGAATTGAACCCATGCAGCGCTAAAGGATCAGGGATGCCCACCGCTGATCTTCTCTCAAAGACAGGTCAACAGCTTGAGTGACTGAAGGCCACTGTTGAATATGCTTCCCAAAGACTAAACTTTGCATTGGAAGTTCATCAAGTAGTAGCCATTCCTGGAGCTTTAAAGCTCAGTGTGGCTGGTGAACTGAGCTGGCCTTCTTGAGTACAGTGGGGCGCACATGGCTTTAGCTGTGAGGTCTTGGTGCCCTCTGAACGTTGCTGTGGGGATGGATGGTCCAGTCTCCTCCACCCCTCGAACACCCCACTCCCCTTTTGCGGGGATAATGTTTGCGCCCCTTCCTGTCCCCTGCAGGATGTGATGGTGGTGGGTGAGCCCACTCTGATGGGAGGGGAGTTCGGGGACGAGGATGAGCGGCTGATCACACGGCTCGAGAACACGCAGTTTGATGCAGCCAATGGCATCGATGACGAGGACAGTTTCACCAACTCTCCAGCCCTGGGCAACAACAGCCCCTGGAACAACAAAGCTCCCTCCAGCCAGGAGAGCAAGAGCGACAACCCCACCTCACAGTCAGCCCAGTAGACCACAGCATTCACTGTTGAGGGCTAGGCATGCAGTTGATAGAGGACAGTTTGAAATACTTCGGAACTGAATGGCACTCGGTAGTAGTTCTTAAAGCCGGCCTCCCTGTCAGTGTTCTGCTCTGAGCAATCCTAACTGGCCAGACTCTGTTCTTCAGCTTGTGGTATTGTGTTCTGCAAATTACTGTAGGATTTGCCTTTTAATACTGGAGTAATTGTTTCATTTCACCGAAATGATCTCGCTGTGCATTTGTGCCTGAGAGAATATAGTTTTTCCCCACCCAGAAAAACCAGCGTCTGGTCTGTTGGAGCTCTCTGAGCCTGTGAACTGTTGAGTTAGTGAAGGCAGCCATGTCTGGGTTCTTGTTCCAACCTCGGGTCTCTGTGTGTGCTGTGCTCGACAATGCATGGCGATTTCTGTTGTGCTCACTTCACAGGGAAGGGTTTTATTATTATTATCCTCTTTATTATTATTATTATTATTATTATTATTATTATTTTTATTTCTTAATTTAACCATTGTGTGCACCTCAGATTCAGAACCAGCTCCTTCTTATTTGATTTCACTTTATTTTAAACAAAAAAGAAAAACCTGAATTATTTGTTTTATAGGACCTGGTTGGAACAAAAACCTGTACAGTTCCAGAGCTTGAGGACCGGAGTTGAGAACCACTACGTAAAGTCTTTTAAAAAATGAAAAAAGAAAAAAAAAATGAATAAACGAATAAGTGTAAACCTTGATGGTACAGGAGTACTGGTCATGCTCAGTGTGGTTATATGCGGAAGTTGCCTACCATGAAACCAGGCTCAAAAGAGGTTCTTGTTTTTGTTTATTTGTTTGTTTTTACATTGTTTTTTTGTTTTTATTTTTATATCAATTTGTAAGGGGGAAAATTATAAGCAAATTGAAATACCCTGAGTATCCTTTGCACTGTTGTCACTGTATTCTCAATCTATTTTTCTTATGAAATTATAGTACATTTTGTTCTTTTTATCCTTCCCTGTTAAATTTGATTAAATGATTAAATATGTAACTGGAGAATGGTAGAGATTTATATATATATACATATATAATGATTTTGATTATTATGCTTTACATGTTTGAGATACGCCAGTTGACCTCCTGTTAAATGTATATTTAAATTAGTTTTATCATAGCATGTGTGTCTGGAATCTGCATGTTTCAGACATTAGCTACTCCCACCGTAAGTCTCATTATTTCCAGGGTCTTACCCAATAATGTAAGCATAGCAGGAAGTACTCCATATGTCTGTGCCCAAACTCTAGGAGTGTTGAGTTGAGGATGAAAATGTTTTGTTTGCTTTTGTTTTTTAAGCTTAGTCAACTCAAAACCTCTAGAAGGCTTCATGACACCGAGCAGATGTTCTCAAATGCAAAGCGTAATGCCTCTTTGTCATTAGTAAATATTCACCATATGTAATTTTTTTTTTTTTCACCGAAGACTTTATATTTGTTTTCAAATGCTACAGACCAAGAAACTTTGAGCAAGATACTTTAATCTGGACCCTTGTGTATTTGTTTCTGTGAAGAATTCTTTTCATATTTTTGTTTGTGTATGTGTGCTGTATATTTAAGACTGTAGCTAAGTTCTGTATAAGTGTAATTGTATCTACTCTTCTGTAGAGCATCCCTTTGGACTTGCAGTTTAATGTAAAAAAGGAAGAAAAAAAAAGAAACCTAACCATGCATTGTAGAATTTTGTTTTAGGTACATTGATCAAAGGCACCATTCACTTAAGATGGTAGATTTATAGTTTTTATTTCAGTGTACAATGTATTTATTGTTATTTTTTTTTATCTTGCCACTGCATCATGTCTAGATGTAATACATATGTATGATATGTCAAACTTTGGACACTTTTTCAATAGAGAGGTTTAACGATTCCTTTTGTTCTTTCTTTTGTCATATGCCTATGTCCTTTCACTCTGATTTTAAGTTGACATGCGTAAGACAGACACTTCATCAATGTCGTTATTTGGGCTTGTCAAGTTGTATTTTAATCAGTCCTTCAGATTTTTAAGACCACCCATTGACGAGCCATACTAGGTTTTAAGCACCAGGTGGCATTCTGCATTGAGGCCCCATGTCTAATGGGAGAAAGGAAACAAATAAATTCTTACTAATTCAGCCAAGTATTCTGCCCGATTGCGTGGCTATTTTATATAAAATGCATTGTTCAACTAGTTCTCTCAGACAGTCCAGTGTTGCTTTGGGATTACTCACCAAATCAAAGGGGAAGACCCTTTGTGTTCTTGTAGAGCCCCTTTGATAGTGGCTGTTTGATAAATATATTTTTTTCTAGTGTCTGCGATTGATGATTCATGTATGGTATTAATAAAATGAATTTTCACTTAAACTGGTCTTGATGTGATGCATGGTTTAGTTGTCTTTACTTCAAGGATTCACTTTGGTTGGATACAGGGTTCTAGCTCGAATCTTGCTTGGGTAAGTAATAGGAATAGTGTTTACAGGTTCAAAGGTTCAAGTTTTATGAGTAAGAAGACGTTCATGTAACTTGCGGGTCCTGAAGCACAGAGTGAATGTACACAAACGTTTCTCTCTAACATAATATTTAGCCTTTTGTCCATATTAAGTTTCAATTTACTCAATTTGTGACAGGGTAACAATATTTACCTAATTACCCATAACCTTAATCCACCTGCCTAATAGTCTCTAAGTTCCCATAATGCTGCCAAAAGAACACTGGTGGATTCCGCCAAGACGCTACAGATCCTTTAAGGTTTAAGGTGACTTCCATGGACTAGACTAGGACATCCCACAGATGTTCCATTAGAATAAAATGCACCTGGAAGTCCAAGTCAACACTTAGAACTCTGTTACATTCCTCATGGAACTGTTACCAGTTTATTGGTTGCCTTCTTTCACTGGACCCCCTTTTGAAGCACAAACCATTGCACACCGGGAACAACCTGTGAGACGTTCCTTTGGGAGATGTTTTGAATGCATCAACTTCAGGTAAAGATTGTTCACTTGATCCCTAATGACTCCAATTATTTGACGTGCCATTTTAACAATTATATTGTTCACTTCAGCGGTCATTAACATAAATATTGTCATATATACATTAGGGCTGTAGCTATCGAATAGTTTAGCAATCGAGTATTCTACTGAAAATTCCATCGAGTAATCGGATAAAACACATTTCAGCTTAATTAAAGAGCAATCTTAAATATGTAAGAAAATCAGACAGGTCTCTAAAAATGAACAACTACTTGATTTCTGCTTGGGTACAAATTTACCTTTTTTTTTTTAAACATAGTATGCAATGCATACAAACAATATCTTCATTCAAAAATAAACATTACTACCCATTGTTTTACTGACCTTTCTTGAGCTGTGAACAATTACAATAAACTTGACTGAGATTAATTAA
>JBBMFX010000141.1:14856374-14871167 GCA_037832545.1 Rhabdalestes septentrionalis | reverse complement strand
TTCACCCTTTGCTCTGATTACTGCTTTGCACACAGGTGTTGAAGCTCATCGAGAGAATGCCAAGAGTGTGCAAAGCAGTAATCAGAGCAAAGGGTGAAGAAACTAGAATTTAAAACATGTTTTCAGTTATTTCACCTTTTTTTAATAAGTACATTACTCCACATGTATTCATTCATAGTTTTGATGCGTTCAGCGAGAATCTACCAAAGTAAATCGTCATGAAAATGAAGAAAACACATTGAATGAGAAGGTGGTGTGTCCAAACTTTTGGCCTGTACTGTATATAAACATGTAAACAGGTTTGTGTCCATAGATGCAAGCTTGTAAAGGTGAAGGAAGCTCTGACCTGTTTGCTTTATTGTGTGTTGACTTGCATTTGAGAATTGATGATGCAGAATGAGTGATCTGCAGTGTGTGTGTGTGTGTGTGTGTGTGTGATTATGTGAGGAAAGCCATGAACTCATTGCTTTATTTTGTGTTATTTGCATCAAGAAATGATGATTCTGTTTGAGTGATCTGTCTGAGGGCTGTACAGGTTCAGAGTAAAGACAGGAAACAGGAAGCTTTGATGTTCCTACCCGAAAGTGAGATACGCAGGCCACCACTCTGACTCTCTTAGTGCTGAGATGGTTTAAATGAAATGTAAAAAAAATAATAATAATAATTTCATGGTCAAAGTCGGGGTCAAAATCAGGCTGATCCAACTTTGGGACAGTGTTACATTACCACTGTATTTGATTTTAGCTCTTTATTTTTTAAAGCTGAATTAGAGTCTAAATAACTGGTGAAGTGATAAATGCATCTGCAATTCTACCTTAAACACAGGTGCATAAAGTCAGGGTCAGACAGTGTGGGAAAGTGGAGGAGACTCTTGAGACTGGCTTTGTTTTCCTGAGAAGGAGTTTAAAGTGCTGTAAGTCCTGCAAAGTGTTAGCTCTCCTTATCCTGAATGCCACCGTATTGTTCAAGTGTCGGTGTGTGTTTTGTTGACTTTAAACCCCACATTCTGAATGCCACTACACAGAGCCTTTCTCACACTTCATTCCCATTTAGCCTATATTGTTTTCCACTCTCATTTGGAGGAGTGGAATAGCCAGACTCTGGAATTGAGAACTAGCGAATGGTTGAATCGTTGTAGAACTACTTTTCCAGGTGTGCAGACACTTTGCATATTGCAACTGCAATGCCTTTCAAGATATTAAATTCTTAAATATTGTATCAAATTGTACGTATACTCCCATCATCCATGTAGTCCATATATGTAAAATAAGCTACATTTTCAAATCATACATACATATTTAAGTATATGTTCTTATTTGGCTGCTGCAGGTTCGCCCCACCCATTTATGCACAGATTCAGCAACATGTTGGATGGTTAAAAAATTTGACTTTTTGGACTACATGATGACCTTTAATTTGTCTTAACACACAGTAACTGGAGCTGTGACTGGCTGCCCTGGCAGAAATACTGTGATTGGCAAGCGGCTAATTTGCATTCTGTGATATCAATATTGCAGAGACTTATATTGCTGTAACCATTAGGAGGCAATGTACTGTGCAGGCCTAACCCCTATTTGAGAATAACCTTGAGTGTAACATCCAATAGGCATGAGTGTCAAAGAAGAGAGGACTTGTCTTTGTGGTATATTTATATAATAAACATGTTTCATGCTTTCACAGTGTAAAAGTCCAAAACTGGGCTCCCTCATGCTTTGTTTTGGAAATAGTATTTTTGACAGCAGGTAATTTATTCTTACACTTTATCATGTATGTGATTTATGTCACATAGTGGGTCCTTTGTATCACTTGCTATTGCACAGACTCCCCAGGACAGTTATTTGGTTTGAGAAAGTGTACATTAACTACTCATGCTTGCAAGATGGTATAAACAGAAGGAATGCATGTGTGTATACTGATGTCAAATAATTCACCTAGATGGAGCCATGGAGAGCCAGTAATGGCCGGGATGATGGGCTGCTGGAGTGAAGCCTCACTAATGCATCGCCATACCGTCTGCTTAAGTGTGTAACAGGATCCGTCTTCTCTATAGTGATTTTTTGTTTGTTTGTGTGTGTGTGTGCGTGTTTAATTATGCATCTGTCAGTCAGCGACAAGAAATCTGTCTGTGATGCTGTGTACATAGTTACTTAGAGCGCAGACTTGTGTCATCCTGCTCAGCCCCTTGCAGTAAATTGCAGATTAGAAGCTGTAGTTATGGTCAGATCGGGGCAGATGAGGCGGAGACATTTTGGAGACCCTGTCCAGATTTACTCTGTCATTCACTAAATGTCTCAGAGGCCCGGCCATTCACAGACTTTTGCAGCAGCTCATGCCGGTGTATGATTAGATGTTTGTAAACGGCTCCGTGGTTCCTGGCATGGCTGCTTGGCTAGATGAGGTTGTTTTATAGCTTTGGGAAAGAGCAGCAGCAGTTGAACCAGCTCAGTCAGTCTCTGTTTAATCATTTTTCCTCAATCCCCCATTCTGTGGAAAATATCTGCCCGAACTAGTCTACTGTGTGTGCCAAGCCGAGTTTGCATTTTCAAACCCGCTTGATTAGAAAGCTCGAGAGGTGCAGGGACTGGTTTCTTTTGTTTTTGCTTTCTGAAGTTTGGTTATTTCCAAAAAGTTTACTATACAGGAGAGGGTGGAAGCCTTCAATGTCATTTAATGTAACAAGATTCATTTTAAACCCTTAATGTTGGTCTGTTCGTCATGAAATGTTGATGCAGTGTAAACGACAGCTGTCATTTTCAAATAATTTAAAGAAAACAGCGTACAAATTGGAGATAAAAGGTTCTAGCAGTGAAAGTGAAGGTACAGAGTATGAGCACCAGCCAGCGTTTTCTGTGTAACAGTAGAAAACTCACTTTCATGTTTTGGCTGCTTCTGTTGGACTATTGTATAGTTACACATAATAACTCTGATTGTAAAGAATGTCTTTTAGATCTTTCTGTATTCTGTATGATGGCATGACAATGGGTGTGTTGTTTGAAATAGCTTACCTCAGCATTGTGTTGACACAGGGTGTGTTTGTTGAGTTTAAATGTCAAAGCCTGAGTGCGTTGACAGCAATGTAATTCTTATTTGATTTAAACAATTAACCTGTCTGTGAATGGAAAATAACCATTAGCTTCACCATAGAAACATTTTGTGAACCCCTGCCTGGGAAATGCTTGCGTGATTAATCTCAGCAAAACACACAACTCAGAAAACAGCAGATTTGAAATCCTTTTGACTGTTGATGGCCTTGTTTGTGTCTGCCAGGCTGACGTTCACACTGAGAGAGTTGCTCCGACGGGAGAGAAATCCAGCACTGCAGAGAACGGATTGCTACTCGCTGAAGCTCAGCCCATTCACAGTCCTGCAGCAGAGGCACAGAGTCCTGCTCATGAGGAACACAGCAATCAAGAACAGGAAGAGGAGCTGGAGTTTCCTCATGACCTGCTGCCAAGTACAGATCTGAGCACTGAGCTCAATCTTACCTGGGGTGCCTCACTCGGGTAGGTCTCCCTCTCATTCTATCTTTCTCTCTCTCTCCTTCATTCTATCTTTCTCTTTCTCACTCTTTCTCTCTCTCTCTTTCTCTTTCCTTCCCTTTCTCTCTTTCTCTTCCTTTGTTGCATACACACATGCAAACACATGCAGAAGCAGACAGTTCTAATGACAAGCATCGACAAGCTCTCGTCTTTCAATTTGTCAGCACATTGTTGGTAAAGGGCAAGTTGCAGCAAGCCATTACTTTGGAATACATTTTTTTCCCCCTTCTGATGCAAATCCTCCAGGACGAATTTTGTTTTGCATACTCGGACCAGGTAAACAAAAGCATTTTTGTGTGACACAGTACATTCCACAGTGTGCCCTTACATTTCTGATGAATTACATACAATAATTTAACATCTTGAAATGAAAGGCCATGAGGTGAACCAGAAGGCACAAACACATTTCGGCACCTGAACATGCAGCCCAGTCAAGTTTGTTCTTTTGGAACTGTGCTGTGCTATTTCAAAACAGCATAACTTGTGAGTCAAGTAAGTGCTCAGTTACGGCTGTGTGATGGTGCATCATAAGATTGTGGACATGAGAACTAATGAAAGATCTACAGCTAACTGTACACATTGTGTTTGCATCTCGAAGTTATGAGAGGACCACAGAAGAGTCTATGTTTAAGCAGGTCATAAAGAAGCTGCAAAAATCAGAATAAAATATTAAATGTTTGCTGCAGTTTTTCCAAAGTACAAACTCACTGTTGAGCCTCTGAATAATAAACAACACGGCATAAAACAGAAGCACATGACCAAGGAACACATTTCCCTTATTTCATCTCTCACTTTCATCTCATCTTTTAAAATGACATTGTCCCAGAGTGCTATATACCTTTATGTTTTTTAAATAAATATTGCAACCTGGCCTTTTGGTTCGTGTGACTTACCAGTATCTTGTGGTAAGTCCTTTGAGGTCATGTGTTGAACAGATCAGGAACCCTCCAAATGTTGAACAGATCAGGAACTCTCTCCAGGATTAAGACAAAGAAGAATTAAATACCATAAAAGAAAACACAGATATGACCTCAAAGGATTTACTACAATATATTGGTAAGCCTCAAAAAACAAATGCCAGGTTACAGTATTTATTTAAAATTTATTATGTTTTACATACATAAAAGTTTCTAGCATTTTTGAACAATGTTGTTTACAATGATGAGATGTAACAAGGGAATATTTTTGACATAGTTTTGCTCATGATTTCAAAGCAAACCACCTCATCTTTGAAACATGATAACATGTGTGTTTGCATTTCTAAAGGTACACCTGAAAGTGTACAGAAGAAACTTAAATGCCACACAATGCAGTGGATGGCAGGAAAACGTCCTAAAACAGATTAAAATAGTTTCCCAGTAAATCAGTGCAATGTTTTTTACCTATGAAGTCATTAATCTTTATTACATTCACGTGTCTGTTTGTCACTCACTGAAGACAAGATGGAAAGCAAAATGTCAAAAAGTCCTGACATGCAGGAAATGGAAGTACTTGTTAAAAGCCTGCCAGCATATCATCACTAAAGGTACTCAGTGTGCCACATGTGCACTCTGACACATTGCTTCATGTGCACTGTAAAACTTTATCTGTATTGTACGTGTGACCTATTAACTACTATTCCATTTTCTACAATGAGCACATAAACACGGCCGATATGGAGTGAATTTCCATTAATCTGTGACTCATTGTTGTGGAAAGTTTGACTGGAGCAGCTATTGGCCGGCTTGAGCAAGAACGTGTGGGTGGTTGAAGTGGTACCACAGGTGTAAAATAAGCTCTGATGGACATGAGAGGACATGAAACTCACTATGCCACTGTTTGTTCATTCAATCATTACAGTCTTTGAGGGATTACAGAAAACACCAACTGTAAATCTTTCTGATGTTAAGCAAATGGCATTAAAAATTTTGTGTGTACTTTAATGCAGTTACATTTCTATTGGTAACTCATACCAAGCAGTTCAACAAATCAGAAATGTATTTTGTTTCCTGTGGTGCTTATATGATGTTATTTTTTTCTTTATATGTATGTGTGTGGGTGTGTTTTTAAATGTGTATTTGTAAGAGTAGGAGTAAACAGGTGGGCTCAATTGAGATGAAGAATGAGCCAGTGACACTGAGTGAGCAAGCAAACCCCCTGCTGGTAGGACTGCAGCATTACATGGAGGCTAGTCCACCAGTAGTGGGCCTCATAGAGAGGTAACAACACAGGAGTAGCAAAATGGAGACAGAGAGATATTAAGACCAGTGTGCTTTAGTGATACAGCAGTCGCAAATCTCTACAATACGAATAAATATATTGTCAGTATCTTAAATGGATTTGTTGGGTGTGTCTCTTCTTGCTCTTTGCTCTTTTGTCTGAATTGAGATATTGAGTTGTCCCCACTGAAAATTGCTTGCACATGGTGAATCCAATGTAATGAATGTCAAATAAATAAATCTACATTATTAATCCAGCTTAAAGATATTTCCATCAAAGTCACCATTACATTTCCATTGCATATAATCAACTCTGAAAGCGTTCTCTTAAAGAAGTATTTGATGCAAACTAAATCTCTCTGTCTCCTTTACGTGTGCTGGGTGTGCTTGAACATGCACAGTTGTTTTGCACTTAAAGAAGAAGCTGCGTGGTTTATTGACCAGTCAGAGTTAGGCATGGACTCCTCTGTTGGGAATGTGTGTGGACTGGGATAGGCTTGTTTTATTTTGCTGTGTGACAGGCCTTGTTGAAACACCCTTTGACACTTGTCTCTGGCTGCGTAGCATGTGGTGAGTGTGTGGTCACCACACAAGGTCTTAAGTTAGAGAGACATGTCATCATGTCAGGAAACAAGCTTATGCCTTTGGGCTTGTGGATGTTAATGAGTGTATACAGAATGCATGTGTGTGAGCTTGGTTTTGCTAAATGACTTGTCAGTGCTCACTTGCCAGAGCTTATGTCTGTACAAACCGATGCTGGATTCACTTACACTGGGTGAAGTCTGTGAGAGACTTAAAATGGACTTTTAACAAATCTCAGGTTATGGTGAATTAATTCTTTGATTCAACCTTTTGGGATACCATGTGTTAAACAGCTGTTACACAGTATAACAGTTATGAGATAAAGAAAGTAGGAGACAGGGAAAGGTAGCTTTAATTCCGGGCGGAGGGCTGTAGGTATTGGAGATCTGTACAGAGAACATAGTGGGGAGTTTCTACAGTACAGTAGGGTACGCAGGGTTGTGCCAAAGTTCTCCTCAGGCATGGTATGCAAAGACATATACACACAGGCTGTGGCCTGCTTTTCAGCCCACCGTTCTCTCCTTTCCCACATCTGGCAGAGTGTATTATTAAGAGTGGCAGCTTTTCTCTAACGATCATTTATAGGGGAAAAACAGGGCATGAAACAGTACGACCCTGTCGGGGTGTGCTGGAAGATGACTTTGTGATTACCAATGTACGCTCAGAAAGCTGGACCATTATGTGTTGGTTTGTTTCCAGTTGTGGTTGAAGATGATTGATTGCCTTAAAATTCCATATGGTAGTAAAAAGTGCTAGATAAACACTAGCTGCCCTCTGTGAATGCCTCTTTGAAATGAAGGCACATAGGGAAAATGGTTGAGGCTGAAAAAAGGGAAGGGTGTATTGAAATAAGCTGGAGACATTTTGTCAATCAGTGATTCAGTGGGTATTATTCAGCCACACCATAAACATAACCATGAGACTCTTGATTCCTGTTTCACAAGGACTAGTGTCTTTGTTTTGTGCTTGGATGCTGTTCTTGAATTTTGAGGGGCAAATCAATAGGACCTGGACTGAAAGAAGTCAAGCAAATAAATTGCTTTTTTTGTGGCTAAACACTATGTAAATGCGCTTGGCAGCTTGTACCGAAGAGCTCTGTTCCTGTGTGGAATAATAAAAGCAACTTGTCATGCTGTGATCTTGCATGAAGTCTCACCCTGCCTGTGGAGTGTAGTGGAATGGTGTGCTCTGATAGTAGGTTTTGGTTTGCTGTGTGGAATGAACAGCTGTGTACTGGCCGCAACAGAACTTTATCTCCAACCTTGTCTGTTGGTGAATCCCTTTTTAGCCAAGACGGCAGCTCAGTGTCCACAGACAGGCCACCTACCAGCCTACCACATCCTCCCCGAATAATTGAAGAAAATGCACTTCCACCCCAACTCTCAGCCACACTGCTGGACCTTGAGCTTCAAGAAGCCTTTAAAAAATGTGAGGAACAAATGGCTTCACTTGGCATGCCCTCCCCTTCAGTCACTCCTTGCACTACAGAACAGACTGACATAAGTCTGTCTGTGCCCCTGCCTGAAACCGATAATGAGAAGAGTGATGCTATCAGTGAGCATTCTGTATTACAGCCACTGCCAGCTTTCAGATCTCAAGCGGGATGTGACATGAGTTCCAATGAAACTACTGGAATGCAAACAAGTGATGTAGTAGGTTGTAAAAAGGATGTTGTATTTAGTTTCAGAGACTATATACTTGGGAATAAACAGCTAGAGACAAACAGTGTGAAACATCATAATGAAACTGCATTGAACCACAGTGTGGACAGCCAGCCAAATGTGGAACATCAGAAAGAGTCTGACAAAGAACCAAAGACTGATAGGAGACAAGAACAAACACTGAAAAACAGCTCACACTCAGACGCACTTGCAGAAACAGAAGAACTGAAAGCATCGGGATGCGTCACCTCGCAAGATAACCATGACTCACTCGAGGAGGTGAGCGCAAATGTGCTGTGTACAGCACCAAAGGAAATAGGAGGCATTCCAGGAACAAATTCAGTGGAAGAAGCACATGTCAGTTTAACAAACAGTACTACAAATGTAAACATTGATATCAAATCAGAGACAAATGTTTTACAAATCGATAGTTCACCAATAGATTCTTCCACACAGAATGAAATACATGCTCCATCAGTGTTGTTGAACACAGAAGCACAACTGAACACGCAGGTGGAGTCAGAGAAGCAGACACAGGCTGAAATAAACACAGAAACTGTGGCAAATGCAGACAATCAAAGAGAGGGATTGGACATCCCGGAACAGTTGGGGCTTCAGTGTACAGAGCCCATCTGCTCCCCACCTCCAGAGCTTGTGTCTGACCAGGCTCATCTTACCCTGCTGGAGGCTCATCCTGCCCCCTTGTTGGACCATCTGCATGAAACCCAGCAGCAGGGTGGCCACTGTCTGACAGTTGAGCCCTGTAAGTCAATATCAGAACATGAAACCACACACCACAACCATTCGATAGGAGAGGTTAACGATGAGAAGCATGTGCCTGAGGCATATGCCGATATTACTGTGATTGATTTTGGATATGTTGAAGCCAACCCTGAACATGGGCATGAAATGAGTTGCGGTTTAGACACATGTCCATTGGAGCAGGAGAATACATTTTGTCTGGGCAGCGAAGTTGGCACACACTCAGCGGTGCAGTGGAACACACACATTCTGAGCAGAGCTGGTGCTGAAACAAGGAAGAAAGAGGAGGAGGAGGAGGAGGAGGAGGAGAGAGAGGTGGAGAGTGCCCTTGAGGGGGCTTCAGCACCGGCCGTTGATTCCGCGTTGCCACTGACAACACCCACGATTCCAGAAATGGTAGAATATGAGGGAGTAAGAGAGAAGGAGATTGATGATGCACACCAGAGAGTTGCAGCAACAGCGAAGGCGTCAGCGAAAGAATTTATAGTTGGAATAACAGAATTGCAGGGAATGGACAACTCTTCAGGTTTTGAGGGAAAAGAGAGGGAAATAATCCCAGCAGAAACGCACCTCAATTTATTACTCTCTTCAGAGACAAGCAGCTCACCTGCAGAGGCTGCTGTGGAGGTAGAAGCTGCTTTTAAGGTGGGCTGTAGTGACAAAATGCCACACAACTCTGAGGAGGATAAAAGAAAGGGAGGAGTTCCGCCAGTTGATGGTTCCCCAGAGATGAACACACTCTCTGCAGTTGCAGAGAGGAAGACAGGCACAGTAAACGCCGAAGACAGTGCTGTGATCACTGCCTCTCCGTTTGGACTTCACGACAGACGTGACTGGAAGGGAAAGAGCTCTGAGTCACTGGAGAGAAAGGGAGAGGGAGGGACGACGGGTGAAGAGGAGGGTAGAGGGAGAGAGCTGGGAGGAGCGCAGACTTTATTCACACGGCAGGCAGCCCATAGCGAAGGGCTGTCATTGACAGAGACCCAGACACATCCACACCATGACAACGCACTGCCATTGGTGGCAACGCAGCTAAGAGGTGAGCTTGTCACTTCCGTCACAACAGAAAGAGCTGAAACAGCCTTACCCTCTCTGACCAGCAGCGGAACAGAATCCTGCAGTGTTGCAAACCTCTCCTCTCCTTCCTCCGTCTCAAACTATACAGGATCAGAGAGTGAGGCACCGGCAGAAGGAAATGCTCATCTGAATGAGAGTTTAAGTGCATTGGAAGAAACACTGCCAAGCAGTGATATATCACATCTTCCAGCAGCCTCTGCAGATGGTCAAGATTCTGAAGTACAAGCCAGCGATCAACAGGTGCAGATTACATTGAGGACTCAAACTCCAGGCAGTGGGGCACAGTGGACCGAGAAAGGGAAAGAAAAGGAACAGACGAGTGAAGATCAACATTTGTCTACATCTCAACTGGACATGAGGGACATCACTGGAAGTTTAAGCAATGTGGAGGAGATCGCAAATGCAAAAGAGAATGTGGACCCTCCAGGGGGATTGGACAGTAGTAGTTTGTCCAACCGTGTGGCTGGGTTTGCCTCTCTGCCTCCACTGACGGTTCACGAGAATCTGCGGCACCCAGTAAGTGAGACCAGCTTTAGCTTCCAGGGCTTTTTTAGCATCAGCAAAGTAGAACCCCCCCAGACAACTCCTTCTGTATGTGAGAGTACTGGTGAGCCTCAGAGGACAGAAAGAGGCACTGCTGTGAATGAAAATGTTCAAGGACATGATGGAAGTAAAAAAGAAAGTGATGCAAAAGATGAAAATGTTAGTACCTCAATTTCATCAGCCTCAGTCACAAATGTAATGATTAAAGAGCTAAAGACTGCTGAGGTGAACGCTGGGGTGAAGAAGGGTTTTGGAACCCTTGAGAAAATCGACGAGGAGAAGCAAACAAATGAACCTGAATTTATCACTCAGAGTAGTCTGGAGGATATGCTTGCAGTAGAGCTTACTAAAGAACAATGCACTGTACTGTCGGATAACACTCTACAAATGGGACACAGTGACAAGGGTCATTCTTCTTCCGTGGTGTGTCAGGCAGCTGACCCCATTGTGTCTGATGGAGATGAAGAGGAAAAGATGGCAGTCTTGGTCACCACAAATGAAAAATTGGATGGAAAAGAAGCTAAAACGGTAGATCAACATGTGACTGAAGTAGATAAAAGACAAGAAACTTGCCTACTGAGTGACGGTACACGACAGGAATCAAGGCTGGAGTCGGATCCCGTTGTAGGCATTTGTGAAGAGCAGTCTGGCGAGTCTGAGGTGAAATCTGTCTCACCCCCTATATTGTCTCCTGCTGTGGGCTCAGATACAGAGGCCACGGTCCCCACTCACTCTACTAGCAGTTCATGCATATCCCAGCAGGATCAGAAATTAAATGAAAAACCTCCTGTGATGTCAGAGGAGTGTCCTAAAACAAAACCTGAAGAGCACAGTGCAAAGCTACAGTATCAAACTGACTCAGGTCATGAGGACAAACCAGTCACAGAATGTTGCACAGATGTTGCAGATGGTACACAATGCCCTCTCCACCCTGCTGTGGATGTGCCTCTTCCAGGGGAAGGAAATTTTGCCCTGTCCAGCATTCAAAACGATCCTAAAGTGCCTATTGTGCTTAGGCCTCCTGGACCTATGCTGAGTCACTGGGAGTTCATTAATGAGTGTGATATTTCCGTCCCAGGAGAGGAAGTCCAGGGCGGCTCTGACCATAATAACATTATCGCTATGAACAATGAAGTTGATGTTAAAGCAGGGATGAGAGGTGATATTTTAGGAACTGATAATGTTGGAGAAACTGGGGAACATTCTGAGGCTGTGGAAGGAAATGGAGAAAAAAAGGGAAGTGTTGTTGGCATTTCTGAGGATTTCGATGAAGCAAATATGATAACTGATCCTGAGTCCTCCGTGTATAAGGCTGAGTTAACGTCTAATGGACTAGAACTGCTAGATAAGGAATTGGAAGGAGAGAGGCTACATAATGATGAAAATGCAAATGAGAGGAAAGATGCAGTCATAAATAAGGACATTGGAGGTGGATGGTCTGACACGGATGCCACAAGAGCCTCAGAGCAGCAATTAAAAACTGTTTGTGAAAGAGATTCAATCATTACACCTACAAAGGGCATGGGTGCTAGTTTTACAGAACATGAGACTGAGCAAATGACTGAAAATACCAAACTGTCATTAAGTTCCTGTGACTGTGATGACAAATTTTATGAGGAACGCAACACAGTTTCTGAATCCAGTAGCACTAAGCCGAAGATGTCATCAGCGATTATGTTTAACCTTTCCCCTGAACTTGCCAGCTCAGAATCAGTGGATATCCAGGCTAATATCGAGCTGTCAAAGTCCACCAGTGTCGAGCAAAATCCCCAAACAGGTATAGAAAGCTCTATACTTCAGGAACTCACTGGAATTGAATCGTCAAATTTGATATCCACTGCAGCAGCACAACCCATTGCCTCTGACTTCAGCACCAATCTTAGCCAGACGCCTACAGAGGATGCATGCAAGGAGGATACTAAAGATGGCACAGCTGTAGTTGCTGGAACACTTCTTTCATTAAACACAGATGAAAAACATCAAGAATATTCTGAAAGAGAGGAGCAGATGATAAATTTGCCACAACAAGACAAAGCACAGTGTGCAAATGAAGTGAATCTACATAAAGAACATTCCAGTATAATTATATATAATGCCTCTGATGATAAAAAGAAGTATGATACATGGTTACATGAGAACCAAATTTCTGAAGAGATGCAAATGGTTAAAGAAGAGAAAGCAGTCACTTTAGAAGAGCAACATACAAACCTTGAGGAATACGTGGAGAAAGAACATGCACAAAAAGAAATAAACATAGACCGTGAGGGAATGTCACAAGGGAAAATGGACGGCACAAAAGACAAAACTGCTTCAGAAAACATTGTGCTGGTTGGTGTTCTGTCTGATCCTGGCGCCGTCTCCCCAGGGCTTCTGAAGGAAGACCAAAGCTGTGGTAAGGTATTGATTGGGAGCACTCATTCATCCGTGGATGAGAACCTGTCTGCTGTGCTACCAGTGGTGCAGGAGTCATGTTGTGAGGGCGATCCCACCGGACATCAGAAGATAGTGAGTGAATTAGATTTGGCACCTGTCCTGAATGTGAACTCCAAACCAGAAAGACAGCCAGAGGAGTTTTTGGATGTCACAGAAATAATGTTATCTGAAGGTTTAGAGAGGCATGAAAGTGTTTGCCAAGTGGAAGCCAAGGTTAGCTGTCCTAGCTCTGAAGAGGAGGCCGAAGGGATTTTAGAAAGTAGAGCAGTAGGTGAAAACTGCTGTAGTGATTTGAAAAAGGTGGAGAGTGTGACATCGCTAGGAGATGATGAAATCAGCATTAATGGAGGTGAAAAGTGTCACAACAAGAAGAAAAGTGAAAATGAACAAATAGACACTGAAGATCTATTTCCCACCATTGAAAGTGAATATAATGCAGAAAAAGACAACAAAACAGACCAGAAGGTAGTGTTAGAAAACCAAAGAGGTGAATCACCAGGCAGGTCAGCAGCAGCTCCTGAAAATACAGAGGTTGGAGAATCACCAAGGTCTTCCATCACAGCATCACATGAAAGGGAATGTGACCCTCCAGGTCGCACTAGTAAATCAGAGATTGAAGCCAATAAATCTGAGAATCAGAAGAACGCCCAAGCTGACTCAAGTAAAGCTGTAGTAGAGCTGGCTATAAATTATCCTTCCAAGCCTGTCGAGAATTCCAGGAGCTCACACAAAAAAGAGGCCATCCTTGGCAACAGTGAGTGTACAGAAGAATGCACCAGTCAGCCTGACTTTGAACTGGCATTTGTTCCTGGAACTCTGTCTAAAGAGCAAGAGGCAGACTCTACAGTACACCTCACTCTTAAACAGACCCCTGATATTGTTTCTCCCATTCCTTTGCTCGATGAGAATGTAGAGAGTGACAATGTGGATGAGGTCTGTCAAGACGTGGATAATGGAGAGATAACAAATGAAGCTCATTCTCACTCAGTGGAGCCGTCTGTCACACCATCCAGTCCGATTAAACAGGCTGAGACTGTGGCTTTGCAAGGAGAGCAACTTAACCATGCAGGGCCTCTGGGCCAGAGTGATTCACAGAATAGAGTGTTGCAGGATCCAGTCTGTGATAAGCAACTGAACACTAAGGAACAACAGAACACTTTTAAAGCCTGTTTGGGGGAGGTCAAAAACGAGAAGATGCAAGCAGCTCTTTCAGCAGAGGTTAAACAGATGGAGTGCAGGAAGGAAGACATAGGTGGATACAATGAAGAGAGAGGAGAGAATGAGACGGCGGAGAACAGGAAATTCTCAGAGCTGTGTGAAAGTGCTGAGACCAGGCCCTCGAAGCCTGGTCTTCATGACACAGAGGAAGGAAATGAGAGCAAGTTGCCCGAACACATAGAGAGAAACTCAATGCCTCTTACAGTCAACACAGTTAGTGGTGGTTCTGATCCTCGAGCATCAGGTGGTGTTGAACAGAAACAGCACCCTGTGACTGAAACATCATTATTCCTCGAATCCACTGCTTTCTCCATGGTGTCAAACTCACAGGACAGTGTTGAAGTACCACATAATCAGGAGACTAACAAGTCTTTTATTCAAATTGTGCCTGAAAATACCTCAGGAGTGTCAGAATCTGAGACAGAAAAGAACCATGTCCCAGTGAATAGTTCACAAGAAGATGTCAACAATGCAGACAAGATTGGTGGTAGCAAGGACAACATAGAAGTTTCAAAAGATGCAGACACATCAATTAGTCCAAATAATAGTGTATCACGGGCCGAGGATGGTTTAGGCATCTCAGGTTCAGCCGTTACTCTCATGAATCTGGAGGTATTAGAACCAGACACAAATGGATCATGTGAAAGTTCAGACTGGCTCAGAGCAATGAGAGAGGCAGCATCCACTTCTCAGACTCCACAGGAGTGTAAGGCTGAGGTCTCACATGGACCTGGAGAGGACAGGTACTGCAAGCCTTGACAATTGTTTATATCATATTTT
>JBBMFX010000141.1:14832153-14853946 GCA_037832545.1 Rhabdalestes septentrionalis | reverse complement strand
CTCGGACAAAAAGGAAGTTAGACTGTGTGTGTGTGTGTGTGTGTGTGTGTGTGTGTGTGTTTGTGTGTGTGTGAGTTTGTGTGTAGAGCGAGTGTGCAGCCATACATATGTGTTTGCTATTTGCGCCAACACCCTCACATGAGGTCATTCCCAGAAGCATGTCTGTCTAGAACAAAAGGCATAGTGCAAAGCACACTCCACTGTGAGTGAGTGACTTAGAGTGAGTGAGTGTTACAGAAATAAGAGAGAGAGAGAGAGAGAGAGAGAGAGAGAGAGAGAGAGAGAGAGAGAGAAATAGAGAGAGACCTGTGAAGTGGCTGTCTGAGGTATTTTGAGTGCAGTGGATAAAGAGAACACTCCATGCGGTACTTTACTCAGACTTGGTCTGTTGGACTCTGCGATTGGTAAGTTTTGAGCTCGTTCTGCCGTTTCTGATGTCCTTCCCTGACGACTCTGTAGTATTTCAGTACGCAGACTCGTGGATATGCTAAGTACAGTTAATTACAGCTTGTATGTGCTGACCTCAACAGATGGAGGGTGGGAGGTACAGTATGTTAAGGAAAGTGGGAGGGAGAAAACATGTTGGAGCTTGATTAAATATGTCACCAAAGAGGTGCAAATCTTGTTTACCTCTCTCTGTCTGTTTAATTCAAATTATTTAATGTCTGATTATTATGCATAATCTGATTGCTCATTTTAGGATGTGCTATCAGAGAGCTGTCTCTATCAGTGTGGAAAGTAAATTAGGCTGTGAGAATGAGGCATTTGCAATTGCATCTATTTGTCAGTACAGCTTCCTCTGCCTAATGCAAACTCATGCTATCCATGACACACGCTCACCATAACAATAGCAGACAGTGTTCTCCTGCAGGTGGGCAACAGCTTAAATAAACATTTTTATTTTACCTGTTTGAGCATTTGACCTGTTTGTCTGTAAAGTTTGTAATGGAATGCTACTGAGTGCCACTAAAGTGTTTTAGGCTGGAATTTTGGAAAGTTAGGAGATATGTTTGACATGTGCATCCATATTTAACCAGTTGCAGTTGAGGAAAATTGTGTAGCTTTATTATGCATCACAATACATATAATAAAATAATAGCATTTTTTCATTAACATCATTCTAATATATTTAAGCTGAGTGAAATAATTTTGCTTGAGTTCCCAATTTAGATATAATAGATAACAGTTCTAAGCAACTAAGCATAGCTGTAACCCCATTAAGTTTTTTTTTATAAGGCTCCATGTCCCTGGGGGGGGGGCAGCACTCGAATGTTGGAAGAGGAAGTATGTTGATGTGGATATATAGCACTGAAAGCCAGGGAAGTAATATGAGGCTGGCTGAGAAGCCAGATTGGGTGTGTGAAAGCAGCTGAACAACAGTTGCTATGGTAACTGTATGGTAATTATCCATGCGTTACTGAGGCTGAAATTACTCTACATGCTGTTGGTCTCATACAGTTATTTCTCTTCAGAAAATCGGAGTAGTATTGCCGTTTACAGTCATGAGGCTGGGAAATTGCTTAAGTGTGGACCCTGGCAGCCGCAAACACAAGACTGAGCCCGAGTACCACCTCTCCTCTGGCACTTAAACCCCACCGCACTGCAATTAACTGATAACCCACCAGTCACTCTGGCTAATAGAGAATGCTTCTGGAGGAGTGTGAAAAAACGTGCGACAGTGGCTGCGGCACACAGCAGTTGCATTGTGATTATTTTTATAGCTGCTAAAACACTGGCTAGCTCTGCTAATTTTATTTATTGCAATCTGTTTGCTATTAAATACACTGCCTGGGGCCCTACATTTATTTCTCAGGATACAGCTGCTCCCTGGAGATTAGGGTGTGAGAGTGCATGCTTGTGTGAGAGTGCATGCTTGTGCGAGTGCATTTGGGTGTATGTGTGTGTGCGTGTTTGTATGAGTGAGGGACCTAATGATGGAGGATTGTTCCTTTTTTTTGTTTTTCTTGCTGCCCTTAAGGTACCACAGATATTCTGCAACAAGATAAATCAAATAATAAAATGCTTTTGTTGGAAGAAAGACAGTTGAGCTGGGCAGATGGAACTCTCCACTGTTGATAACAGGATGGAGTGTGTATGACGAGCTAGTGCTGTGCAATGTGCAGTTGTTGAGGGATTGTGGAGGTGTGGAGGTTGGCTCCAGCGGGTGATGTGTATTTTTAGAGTCTGACAGGAGGCGGGCCCCTACCACGAGCAGCTGGAGGGCCTTCTGTGCGGTTAGGGCTCTTCTCTGATAACACCAGTTGGGCATTTGCCAGCATCCTCTGCCCATAGCCAACCATCATGAATGGCTAAAATAGTGGTGATGTACATTGTTCTACATAGATAAAATACTAGTGCATCTGTGTATATATTGGTATCTGCTACTGACATCAATTAATTCTCAGTTAACTCTTACTTTTCACCAACTATCATGAAGTATGGTAACTTTGGTATCAAACATTCATTATGTAGTTACAAGAGTGAGTACATGAAGTGTGGAGTCACACTACATGTAACACAACAAGCTGATTAGTGACCCACTCTCCTTGTTACTGCATGTTTATTTTAAAGTCTCTTCTTATATTACATAATGATCATGGTTCTGAGGTGAACTATGTCTTATGTAGTAAAGTACCCCCCTATTCCTGTGTGTGTGTGTTGTGCAGATTCCCGGAGACAGAAGCAGCTGAAGGGAGTGAGCCTGACCCTTCCTTCCCTCCACCCTTCGAGGACCTTCCCTTCCCTCCGCCTCCCCCTGCTCACCTTCTCCAGGATACCGCTGAGTTCCCTACCCCACCTCCCACACCCCCAGAGAGGGCTCCTTCTGAACCTGACCTCGAGCCAGAGCCTGAGGTCAAGTCTGAGTCAGAGTTTAAAACTGATTCCAAGTCTGAGTCTAAGCCAGAGGCTGAGCTCAAGCTTGAGTCTGTGTCTAAACTTAAGCCAGAGACTGAGCCCAAACCTGAGTCTGATTTCAAACCTAAACAAGATGCTGAGCCTAAGCTTGAATCTGACTTCAAACATAAGTCAGAGCCTGAAACAAAGACTGAATTCGAGGCCAAACCTAAGCCACAGACTGAGCCCAAGTCTGAATCTAAATTCAAACCTAAGCCAGAGGCTCAGGATAAGCTTGAGTCTGAGCCCAAACCTAAACCAGAGCCAGAATCTAAATCTGAATCAGAGTCCAAATCGAAGCCTGAGTCCGAGTCCAAGCCTGAACCAGAGTCTGAGTCCGAGTCCAAGCCTGAACCAGAGCCTGAACCTGAGTCCAAGCCTGAACCAGAGCCTGAGCCTGAATCCAAGCCTGAGTCCGAGTCCAAGCCTGAACCAGAGCCTGAGCCTCAGTCCAAGCCTGAGACTGAGTCTGAGACCAAGCCTGAATCAGAGTCTAAGCTTAAGCTTGAGTCCCAGCCTGAGTCCGAACTTAAGCCAAAGCCTGATCCCATTACCAAGTCTGAGTCTAGACTTGAGCCTGAGTCCAAACCTGAATCAAAATCTAAACCTGTGTCCGAACCTAAGCCTGAGCCTGAACCCCAGGCTGAGTTTGAGTGTGCTCCCACCTCTGACCCACCTCAGGCCTCGTCGACTGCAAGTCTCCCTCCTCAGCTCCAGCAGGTCCAGCACTGCAGTCTTCCAACCAGGTATGCTGTTTTACTGCCTTTTAAACAGTGAGGCTGCATATGTCTAGGCAGATAATAGAAACTTTGCCTTTAACATATGCTGATGTGGTGAAGGGTGTGCTCTTCAACATGCTGTTGGTTCGTTTGTTAAATGTTTGCACAGTGTGAAGGAAACATGTCTTTTTTAAATCACATACTAATGAAATACCAACTAACAAAAATATAGCTGCACAAGTCTTTTTTCTTTCATGTGAGATAGCAGCTGTTTGGGAAAAATGCAGCCTCAGGTGAGTGAGTATTACTGGGCAAAAAAAAAAAATTATCACAATGGAGAATTTACAAGCTTTAAGCTGGCCACCCATGGTCTTCCTTAGCACACCCTGTGAAGAGTGCTGAGTCACTGCAATTGTTCTCTTTGTTCTCTGGCTGTCTACCTTAATCAACACAGCTCTGTTCTCTCTGTGAGTCACAGACACACTACTAGTAAGAGAAAGACGTAATTCATTTTACAGCTGTGCAATGCAGCTTTTCCTTGCAGATGAGTAATAATAGCAGATAATGCTGAAGGCTCTGAAGGCTTAGTGCCGTGTGCTTAGCTCCTGACTGCTTCCTCAGCGTGCTGATGTTAGTCACTCTCATAAAAAATGACAGCACACAGTATTTGACAGAGATTAATGGGCTGCCGCTGGGCTGGAGAATTTCTCATAGACATTATGAATTTCTGCCTAAAAGCAGGCAGAGGAAAATAAGTCATGCTGGGGAACTGTATAATTAGCTCAAATATTATGCATTGAGTATCTGTGGATATTACCTTATATTTTGGGGTATTTTGTCTTATCCTTGAGGGGTCATAATATGTTTCACCTGCTGATTCTAACAGATTGAGAGTGCCCCTTGAAAATAGTATAGTGCTCTTCTCCAAGGCAACCCTTTTTCCCTGCTGTGTTTTATGTGTTTGAGGTATATTTGAGCTATGATCTCACTTTACCCACAAATGGGGTTTTTCATTAGTGCCGCTTTGTTTGGACCGAGGACAGGATGACTCAGCCACGTTGACAGACTGTGTGCAAGCGTGCAGTTCTCTTTCTAGAGGCAGGGGGAGTCTGCTCCTGCTGCCTGCATCACTGACCGCCTGTATTTGTACACTGCTGCCCACTGCAGTATGTAGTGAGCAAGTACAGACAGAAGAAACCAAATCAACTGTACTGATTTCATAGTGACAGAGAAGCTCTGTGGTTCTTTAGTTAAGGTCACTGTGAGTGAACCAAGAAAGCCTTTGGTGCAAGTTCTGTGAATGTGAATGACTGCACCTAAATCGAAAATTAAAAAGAAAAATATGTCTTAATATGTTTCTAAGACCTTCTTTGTGTATAGACCCTCTTCACCTTCAGCACATTAAAAAGAACAAGAAACAACGAACAGCCCTGGGTGATTTGACCATGTCACTGATTGACCCTGAAACTGTAAAACATTTTATTTTGTCAAACTGAGACCTTATAATGCCAGTAGTTCTGTCAAAAAAGGAACAAAAAAGATTTGGTCTACATGAGATATTTGGCTCATGGGATTTGGCCAGCTGTCCCCAATCCATCATTCAGGCCAATAAAAATGATGCCCTAAATGCTGCATCCATTACCTGCAGAAATGGTCCATTAGGTGAATGAGGAGGGAGAAAAGCATCTCCGTCTGTCTGCTGAACCACAGCGGCACCCCAAGGGCGTACACATCTCCCTCATATTAATTCAGCTCTGCAGTATGCTCTACCATCCATAAAATGCGAACTCATCCTGCTCTCCCAAACACCCGTAAAACACACATAACATATAGCCATAATGAACATTTCTTTCTATAGGTCATGAAGGCAGACCAGAAGAAACAGTTAAAGTGTGAAGATTAATAAGAAAGACAAAAACTGGTCAGAAACACTTCAGGTATAAAGATGAATAGCAAAACCCACAACTTGTCAGACCAGTCTGGCAGACCTACAGTTAATATATGAAACAAGTCAAAAAATGCAAAGAAGGAACCAACAGAAATGTACCTGTAGGCAGCTGCTGCAAACAAAGACTTCTTTCTCACTTTGATCTTTCCCTCTCGGACTAAAAAACTAACCTAAAACTGATCTAAGTCATATTTTAGTACATGATGCATTAAGCATTCAGACATTTTTAGAGACATTGCTATATTGTTGACATTTAAAAACGTAGATACTACAGTAGCTGGATTATGCAGTTAATGGGGCTGAAATGTGTCCCTTTGAAACATTTATCATATATTACTGTTAAAATTAGTGCAATAACATTTGGGCTTAGTGCTTTTTATCTTTGGTGCCTGTTGCAACTAAGCAAGGAACATTAATAGATAATTAATTCTAGACATGAACATACATTAAAGTTTCATGGATCCAATACCAGATACAGAGGGTGTGGTACTTTTTCAGCTTCTCCACAAAGGCCTGGTTTAATTTAAATCTCTGGTGCTGGCCTCTCTCTGTTGTGACATACTCATATTATGTCATGGTAACATACAGTCCAGCCTTTGGTTTGACCTAGATTCCCTAAACCCAGGTTTATAAATCTTTCATAAAAACCTACCTTGGTAATATCTGCATCGTTTGAAAATTTAATTGCTCTATTTCCTGTCTAAATATAGGCTGCAGTTGCAGGACATGTGTTCCCTCCTTATTTTTGCTGCTGCTCTGGGTTACTTTGTGCAGCTGCCCCAGTAGCTTATGTTTCATGGCAAATGTTCACAACCCTTCCCAGTAGCTTTCTATCAATATTGCTGCATTTATTAAATGATCATTGCAGATGCTTTTCCCACTACTACCTTATAGTTCAGATATTAATGAACATCAGCATTAAGAACATAATGCACAAGATGGCCCTCAAAAGTGAAAATATAAGTGAAACAGCTAGTTACGTTCTCAGGCTTAGGTCATGTTGGTTCCCAGAAGAGCGACTGGAGGGGTCCAGTATCAGTATTAGAAACATCTAGTTTACAGAGATTTGTGCTTGCTGCAAAGCTAATACAGCTTGGGTGTATGTACAGATGTACAGAAGTACATAGAACAACTAACAAATGTGGTCGCATCCATACTGAAGCTTGAATTTTGTTGTATTTTTTTGTTATTTTTATAGATAACAGGTACATACAGGTGCCAGAAACCAAATAAGCAGCTTGAAGCAGTTTAGGGCAAAAATACACAGATCCGTTCTTCTTTCCCAATGCCACTGGATTCTATAACTTCTGTCACACACCCACACAATAGTCTGTGTGGTAACCTGTTACTCATATGAGCAATTTTGGCTTTGTTATATTTTATATTGAGCTTTTCTTTGTGTCTGTGTGACTGTTACTGGGGGGTTTCTGACACCTTATTTTCTCTCCTGATCAAAATGTTTGAGGCAGATCTGAACTCAACACATTTACTAAATGATTATGGTCTAATTTATTCTGAAATTTCATCTGAGATTTGTTGAAACAGTATGTTTTAGGGCTTTGTGTAACTAGGCACAAAAAGTTAAATACTCATTAGAATGTTGTTGAGAAAAAAATACATTTGAAGTGAAGGTGGATCTTGTGGGTGACATTCACCATTTGTTGTATTTTATTGAACATGGAATATAAAACAACTATATTAATATCCTCAGTAATATATTGTGTTGCCATCTGATAAACAACAATAGTTTTAGAAATAATTGGACTAGAAATAATTAGACATCATTTACACATTCTATAAACTTGACTATGCCAAAAAGAATGAGAAATGGATTTTGAGGATTTTCTTTCTTCTGCTATAAAAACAAAGTTAACGGTTGTTTGTATTATTTCCCTTAACAGTGTATGTTTATCCTCACACATACACAGGGTTAGCTGCATTTTCAGCATTATTCCCTATTTGTATATTTGATAATATTAAACACGGCATGATGGAGGTGAACCTATTGATGATAATTGGGGCTTGAAAAGACAGAGGATCTGAAATTTAAGTTTGTTTCCTATCATAAACTACAATAATACAGCAAATCCCTTTTCACCATGGCTAGCAAACACCACTCAGCCCTAAAAGGCAATAGGTAAAGCTGGGCTTGTATGAAAAGTTCTTTGTCCTTTTTTTTTGCAATAGAACAATAGATTTAGAATCCTCGTGTTTCAGACCCCCACCCATGTCCCAGTTTCCCACAGCCACCAGTACTTTACACTGTAAATCAATATGGATTGGACCTATGAGAGCTGCTGTGACTACCCTGTGGGCAGATATACAGTGTCCTTCTCTACTCGCTCATACTTCTTTCTCTCCATTCTCACTTACTGCAATGAGTTTTCTAGGCCCTATCTTTGAAATGACTGCTTGGTGTGAGTGCAACTTAATTAGATCTGCAAAGCAGCCTGTCTCCTCTGGTTCCCCTGGGACTGACAAAATTAATTTGTTGATGGCGCTTAGCTGAGCAGGTTGAGTGCTATGTGTGCGCCTGCTCTGATGCAGGGTGTTTTCTATGTTGTCTTCAACAAGTAGTAGAATTCAGAGCCTTTGAAAAGGTAGAAAGTAGTTTCTTCGATGTTGTGCTTGCTCTCTGTATTCGTAATTCATCAACGGCCGTCTCAAAATGATATTGTCGTCAGGAACTATTGATTTGCCATTTATTTTGCCATAGATGATTCAGCTTTCAGGCTTCATGAATAAACTAAAACACACGCACACACACACAATCACACACAGAAAGGGGGATCTTTCTCAGGGTCTATTGTTAAGCTCCTCTTGCATTGGGCTCCCTGTGTGCCCGGTGCCTGCTGGACGTTTCTATTGTTTGAAAACAGCAGCACCGTCTCTTTTGCAAACTCACAGGATTCACAAAGACTCTGGCTAGAGAAAGAGTGTGAAATCAAGAATGTAGTGTGTTAAATGTCAGGTGTAACTGGGTGAGTGAGGGTGAGTGGGAGAGGGAGGTGGGGGATGTGTCACACAGCTCGGTGTGGGGTGTTCCTATTGTGTGCACACTGCAAGTAGATAAGGCATCGGATCTCAGACAGACAGGGAAAAGCTGCTTGTCTGTTTATACACAACCAGTCCTAAGGGAAAGAGAGGAAGAGAAAGAGAGAGAGAAAGAGAGAGAGAGGGGGGACACAACCAGCATTTGCGTCGCTGAATGGAGTGTCTACTCGGAGAGGGGCGGTCCTAGGAGCATCATCATCCTCCCTCCTGTCTCTCTCCCTCTATATTTTCTCTGTTGTTTTTCTATTCCACCACACTGTTCCACGTCCCTGATCTTGAAGGTTCTGCTGTTGTCACGGTTACAGGAGTGCCTCTTCTGCCTCCCCCCCCTGCCATGTAAGTGCAGGGCGCGCGATGGAGCGAGACTGAAGGAGCAATAGGGAGCTGAAGAGCCTCTAATTATTTAAAGAGGGAGAACAGCCTGTGGCAGATTCAGACGGGGTAGGTGCTGAGGGGTGAACGAGGGTGCCCTGGCAGCCCCTGATGCCATCCCAGCCTGCTTTACTTCATTATAGTGGTAGCATCCACCAGTGCCCAGCCTCCGCTCCACCTTCCCCGGCGGCCGCTGTCTGGAGTGTAGGGGAGGTGGAGGACCAGAAGGAGGAGGAGGGAGGAAGGGAGCAGGTGGAGGTGAATACGGCGGAGAATGGGCGCAGTGGAGTCGGCCGAACAAGGACAGGTCCCCTGTCTGACTCAGGAGCGTCCCGAGAGCATGTGAGTGATTAGAGAAGGGGGAGGGTCTTGATGATCTCATTCTTTGTTGTCATTGTTACAGTCGCTGTAGGAATCGTACGACTCACCTGTTCCATGCCTTATACATGCTCACTTGTGTGCATGTAAGTATTCGACAGACTGTGCTTGTACAGAGTAGAGAGACAGCCTCAGCCATATGGTAGTAGGTTTACTGCTAGAGAGTGTGTGATTTAATGTAAAAAGAAAAGAAAGGACAGTTATGTCGATGTAATAGTATGTAATATATTAGTATGCAATACACGAACCTGTGTTTTTATTAGCGTGTGTGCTAAAAAAAAATGGTGAATGTTTAGTACTACATCACAGTGGTATAGAACAGCAGCGAACGTGTTTGCTATTGTTTATCATTTATGATGGATTAAGACCCGACACTATGTTTGTAGCAACTGTATATGGCAGTGTTTATGTTTGCGTAAAATATGCATTGCTGCGGAATCTTAAGTGTGTGTGATTGTGTGTTTACGTTTGGTGGTCTCCGAGAAATCTGGATTGAGAAGGGCATGCCTGTGTTGAGGAGAGAGACTTGAGTGTGTTTTTGTGGGGGATGGCGGGTGAAGTGTTGCGGCACTGTGAGAGAGAGAGAGAGAAAGAGATGGAGAGAGAGACGGAGAGAGAGAGAGAGAGAGAGAGACTAAGAGATAGAGAGACAGTCTCTCTGCTAGAGCTGGTGACGGTGCTGAAATAGAACACTAAAGAGCGGGGGAGGAAGGGGGGATGGGGATATGGAAGAAAGAGGGTTATTTATGTCCCACATAGGATACATATTATAGGGAGACAAATTGAAAATTAATGCCAAATGTATGTGTCTGCAATTGTGTGCGAGACTTAACATGTTTTATGAATGTGAAGAATTTGAAATCAAAAAGTACAGATGCTGTATTGTTGCCTTCAAAAGAAATCCCTGAATATTAGAAATTTAGGAGAAGGATAATACCTTAATGCAAAAGCAGTCTCTGTAAACCTTAATAAGGTATATAAGGTGCAAAATACCTTTTTCACAGTGACAACAAAGCCTTATATAGCTGAAATGCTGACAATATAGCCAAGTAAAAAAAATTTATTCACATTCGGACCATTTC
Source organism: Rhabdalestes septentrionalis (assembly GCA_037832545.1). NCBI lineage: Eukaryota > Metazoa > Chordata > Actinopteri > Characiformes > Alestidae > Rhabdalestes > Rhabdalestes septentrionalis. The sequence goes on along the minus strand of JBBMFX010000141.1, from coordinate 14,843,498 downwards.
TATTGGTCTATTTGCTATTGAATATTCATACAATCTAGAGGAAAGCTGTTTATTTCTAGAAAGTTATTAGAGTTTTGTGGAAATTGACAATTAATTACGTTTGTAATTGTTCTGTTATTGTTATTGTAGCTGCACACTGTTCTTGTTTATCTATTGCATAGGTTCCTAAACTTGGTCATGGAGCCTGCTCTGTACATTTATTGTTTTGCATCTGCGGGCAGTTTAAACCCGGGGAGGTTGGCTGATTGGTTGGATCTGACATGTTGGGAGCAGGGAAAACACTAAAATGTGCAGAGCAGGTGGGCTCCAGGACCAGAGTTAAGAATAAGTGGTCTGTTGTGTAATGTCCCCTCAATGGCTCAGGTTTATAGCTCTAGACGACCTAACTTGTAGATGATGGAAAATTTCAAATCCCGTGTGGATATTGAAATGTCATTTTAAATGAGAGCGAAGCTCCCTATGGACAATTCAATGTGTACAATTCATTCAGACATGAATAATGAAGCTTTCTGCCTGCCTGGCTGCCCTCTTATGCAACAACTTCAAGTGTACTTATGTAATGTTGGCACACCTGGTTAATACTTGATTCAGAACTCTCTAAAACTTCTACCTCTGTCGGATTATCTCTGAAGGACAGATGCTTATAGTGGAACTTTGCTGGACTCAACATCTGAAGTCAAGGTTTGTTTAATGATCTTATCAACTCACCTAATGAATGAGTGTTTTTTAAATTGATTTTAATGTGATATATGATATAATAATATGGTAAATATCCTAATTAAAATATCCTAACAGTCCTTTATAAACCTACAATCTTTGTTAACCTACCTGCATACAATGCACACCTGTGATGTATAATATAACAATATGGTAATTATCCTAATAAATATCACAGGTGTGCATTGTCTGCAGGTAGGTTGACAAAGAATATAGGTTTATAAAGGAAGACTGTCTTGTTTTTGGCCAACTAGCCTATTTTGCAGTGATCCTTGGATTTTGTACAGACAGTAAAGCACAAGGCATTAAGAGAAAAGCTTCTCTTATTGTGATTTATTAGCTCAGAGAAAGTGACCGTTTGTAAAAACACGTCTGCAGACGAACTGATAAGGCTGATTCCATTGCCAGGGGCTGGTTTCTTCATCGGGAGAAGCCAAGGCTACTGGCTGCTTGTTCTCGCATGCGGAACTCCAAATATTAGAACAGGGTAGTATATCTCCAAACACTTGCTTTAGGTTTATATGGTGTAGGGTGAACACTGTGTTATTATAAGAGAGTGCATCTGTAAAACGGTGCTCTTTGTATATTAAGAGATAGTTTGAAATGGAAACATCATCCTTTGCAATGATGACATCATCCTTTTTTCAAGAGGCTTTCAGGAACCTTCCTGGCTATAGTCTAGCCCAAATCTGAGACAAACACAGTTTTATACTGAGACCTGTCTTCAAAGGCTTTTAATGACTTGGGGCTCTTTCACTGTTTTATCTGATTCAGGTGTCCTCACAGTCATTGATATGACGAAAAACAAATCCTTTTAGACTGCTTTAAAGGAATAGTTTGGCACAATTTACAAATTTCCCAATGTTGATGAGTCAAGGCATGATTGGAGTCTTGGCTGATCTTAGATCAGCACTGATTAAAGATGATCATTGTCACCCTGTGGCATTTTTAAAAGCTGCCCACAGCCATCAGCTGCACAAAAACTTTCCTTTTTCATTTTTTTAGATTGTGACAGGTTATTACATGCCCTAAATCCACAGTCTGCAACACAAGATTCAGTGTGAGTAATTTTGGCTCATTCATTAATCAGTGCTGCTGATTCTTTTGTTACATTTGTGTTCTTTATTACCTGTTGGTTATAACTTCTTGTTGGTCACATGAAAATTTGTGCAATAGATGCCCTGAAACTCACTCTCCATGCTCTTAACACCAAAATAGTAGCACAAAATCTGGCCTGACCTTACAGTGAGCATTAGCTTTATAATTTCTTTTACTGAAGTGACTCTAATGCAGTGTACTATTGCCTGTTATGGTACATAAAAATTATTTCACAGCACAGTGCTGTATAATTTCCATTAGTTCTCATAGAGGAAGAGAGATGGTATCATTTGTATATCTGATTGCAGTGTCATCTCGCAACACAGATTTATCATTTTTTACTGCAGTGTAAAGTCTGTGCAATCTAGATGCTACTGTGAGTCAGTGTCAGTTGTTGGAAATAACATGAAAATGACATTGATTTGGCATTCTATGTACTACCAAAATATGTAGAAAGCCATATGTCTTGACTGCTGTTATTCATTTTCTGGGCTATTTGGTATATATCAAAATTAGAACCCTGAGAAGTGGTGATGCTATAATCTCTTGTATCTTATGATCCAATATGTAATGCTGTGCTAATACCATGACTCAACTGGGACACTCCATAAGCATGTATCAAAACGAGCAGTGTGTGGAGATAGGATTCCGTGATCTGACATATGATATTGTCTTTTCTGTGCATCTGCTTAAAACCTTGGAGATGAAAGGCTGCAGAACTTTGGTGCAGGGCAGCTGGAATGCATAAAATATTGAAAGACAAGATGAATTATTTGAGCGTGATGGAAGCTGGTGCATTACTGCATTACTGAGTCCTTCAAGAGGGAGAGAATAACTAGCTCAAGAATTTGAACATGTAGTTATAATTATGCTTCCTGGTGTTTACTTACAGTATCCCCTCTCCTAATATATTGACACTAAGAAAAGCCCTGGTTTGGTTTCCACATCCCGTCTGAAAATGTCTGAGTAAGTATTGATATTAAGGTGTAACATCTACAAAAGGTGTGCCTAGATGAGATCACAATTGATCCAGCAGGGCTTAATGCTATTTCGTACCATTTTCCTATCTTTGCATATCTTTATCTCAAAAATGATTCGGATTCATAGCCTGACTGATTTTAATTAAAAAGATATTTTAACCAGAAATTGTGTTCTTATATTGTGCAGTACCTTTTATCTCTGAAAACTGGGAGCCTCCACAGGACAGGGGGTGATACTGTTGCAAAAAGCATTTCTCATGTAGTGCTTTGTGTTGCATAAGTTTCTAACATAAGCTACATTTAATTAGTCCTTTATAAGTAAATTAATAAAGGACTAATGGATTACTTGTGATTGGTGGAGACAGTGATGGTGTTTCATGGTGTTTTGCTGTGCTTTTGAATGTCACGTGACCACTGCTGTTAAAGCACCATCCTTATTGTTCGCTTCATTCAGCGTCTTTCTTTTGTATGTTGGCATCTACCTCTGTTCTTGTCTTCTTTGTCTCCCCCTCTTGGCCTCAGTCTAACACAGATCTCGCCATCTTTTCTGTATTCCCACTGTCTGTGAATTACATTATAGAACACATTTCTTTCTGCTAAGATTTTTATGGTATGAACAAAACACCACATTTTGGTTATATAGCATTCTGGTTAGGCTTGCTGTGTATTAAAACATATTGATGGATCTTAGTTGGAGTTTAAAGATTATGCCTGGATCATCCAAATATTTGTAGAAGCATTAAAATATCTGTGATTGCTCTCAGCACTCAATAGAATAACAAAATGATCTACTAGAGGCTCATAGAAATATCTGTTTTGCCAAGGCAAATTTTCAATAAACAATATGTTGTATATTCACATTTCCTATTCCTGAATAATTTAGTTGCATTGCGGCTACGTGCTCACACCAGTATTATGAAAGATATTAAGCAGTAGATCATGAGGGTGTGCTATAACGAATACAATCATGGCTGTGAATCCTCGACACAAGCTGAAGCCTTGAATACTGTCTCAAACATTTTTTACATATTGTAGCAAACATACAGTTTCAGATGCAACAGTACATAGCACCAAAACAGATGTTTAAACAACCAAAACATATGCACTGATGCATTTTTACCCATTTCTTACATTTTTTTTTTTCCTGCTCTCACTGTGTGGTCTAATTGGTCAATTAAATAGCACAAAACAAAATCACGCATAAAGCTATTACATTTAGGTACATGTTTTGAAGCAGCATTCAAATATACTGCCACAGCAAAAACTTGCATCTTGTTATTTACATTATAAAAACCAGAAATAAGATTATCAGCTAACACATTACAGGCCAAAATACAATGAGCTGATGGCCCATTGTGTATGCCAATTTATATCTTGGCCGGTTCCAGTAATGCATGCTTACTACTGCAGCATAATTATCCAGATGAATATCTGATGAATATGAAAAAGCTAATTATCCTACTCATCAGTGCGTGAGCTCTGTTGGTCTGTGGTGAAATGGTCCTCCTTGTGACAGGTGGTGGTGGTGCAAGCCTTCATATACGGGCCACTCGCCTTGCCTCTCCCAGGAGAATAGGTGCTGCTCTGTCTGTAGTTCAGGCCTACTTTGTTTAACCAGCACACAATATTGTCTGTTCCCTGGCTGGGATGTAGCTGTGGCTGTGTGATGGGCACTGGGTCAGTGCCTCTGTGTGTGTGTGCCAGAAAGGCTGGCTGTTTCCAGGCAGGCGACGCCAGCACTTCCTGCCTTGCTTCCTTTCTCTCTCCTCCTCTTTATCTTCCGCTGCCTGCTGTCTCTGTCGTTCTCTTCGCTTTTATCTTGTTTGCGCCTCTTCTTCATCCTCATGCTTATTTAAGAGGTGCCCAATGTGCAGCAATGCTGCAATGTCTGTAAGCGATTCACATTTCACAGACGCACCAGTCGTTTAGGGTTGAGGTAGCTGCATCACTTAGTTCTCTCTCTTTCTTTGTCAGTGTCTGGGAAAAGGAAAAGCAATAAACAGATCTGGTCTCTGGTTTTCTACTCTCTCCTTTTCTCATTCTGACGAGATGCGAAATGCAGTGCAGGAGAAAGACCATTTTTAAAGCACCCGAGGGGAAAATAAGCTGGCTAAATCAGAGCTGCAGCTCACATCTTCAGCGACTATTTGTGGAATAAATCAGTGCTTAATGTTCCCTTTGTCTTTCTGTGTCTGTGTTGGAGCTGAAAAAGGGCTGTGTTTTGGCATGTGGGTATACGTGTGAGCATGTGTGCATGTCTGTGTTTGAGAGAATGAAACCGGTGGGATCAGCCAGGATTTTTTTGCAAGCTGTCCGTGTGAGCCCGAGGGAGCATATGGCTTGAGGCATGGTCACCATGGTAACAGTCTGTTTTGCGAGGAAATGGTGAAATGTCCACACAAAGCCTGGAGAGTGACAGTTACTAATTACTCCATTACTGTTGTCAAACACCAACACATCAACATAGCAGAGCCATGCCCTTTAATCAGACTGAGTTATATGTCTGGTTTTAGGATTATTATTATTATTCGAGTTTATAGACTGTACACTGTTATAGAAAATGCAGGTAAAATACGAAATGATAATATGTTTAAAAGTGTTCAAAACCACTATAATATTCATGTTAGTGTCTTACTTGTTTCTGATTTTAAAAGAAAATTCTACATTTTTTCTTTACGAATCACTAAGTAATTGTCAATGTCATTCAGAGAGTTTCTTTAATCTGGGATCATGATGTATGAATTATTATTTAAAGCACTGATATTCATTTAAAAAAGTGACAAATCCAGAAAACAAAAGAAATGTTTTGGTTCAGTTCTCCCTATACGGCTATACAAAAAATGTAACTTATATTAAAATTATTATTAAATAATGTCTCAGGAATCAGCCAGCGTGTTTGTAACTATTTTGAGAGATAACTTGTAGAGTCCTTGCAAGTCTGGTTCATCTCCACCACTGTGAACAATTCAGAACTCGCTACATTTTTGAAGAATTACAGATCTCTCTATTTTCTAAACCCATCACACCGTCTTTCAGATTTTCTCACCCTAGGGCTGATGTGGTTTTGGCATTGACATGCCCTGAGGGATAATACACAACCATTATTGCCCTTCTCTGTTCCATGGCATCTCATTCTCTCTGTTCGTCCCATTGATTTCCAGGTTTAATGGTCTAACATTGCACAGTTAGAATCCCACTATAGCCGGTGTGTATTGTAAGTGGACTCAGCTGTTGCTGAATCCCCTATGGCTTATTTCACACAGACAAAGGGGACGCACAGTATGTGGAGTGCATGTGAGAGCATCTCCATGAGCCTAATCAATAGACACGCTCGTCTCCTCAGTTGGCCTGTGGAGCTCTGCCTAGGGGGCAGCACTGTGTTCTCAGGAGGAGAAGCGGCGCCTGCCAGTACTGTGACAGTGTAGATCCATTTAAACTAATTTCTTTGTCTGTACTTCACTGTCAAGCAGAATAATTTAGAATAGGGATGCACCGAAAATTCGGCCACCAAAATCTTCTGGCGAAAACGGCAATAAATGCATTTTCGGTTTCGGCCGAATTTTTTTTTTAATCAGACCGAAACTGCGATGACGAAATCATGACGCAGATGACGCAGCCACGGGCATCACACGTCAGATTGGATTAGAGTCAGCATGTCTGGCACCTGGCGCATTTCTATTTTTCTTTAAAAGCTGGTGGTGTAATGGTTAGTGCGCTCACCTGTGATCAGGACGAGTGAAGTTCGAGTCTCTCTTGTTGAATTGTTAAAATGCAGAGGCAGTGCCGTATCTACCATTGAGGACACCGAGGTCATGACCTCTGTAATTTTTCCCGAAATTTCTAATTAGTCAAAGCTGAAATCCAGCAGTGATGATCAATGCCAAACACAGAACCCGGTCCATGTCCGAATCCATACGTCGTCTGTATTTACTCCCAATTTAATTCACATTCTCTGTCTAATCTCAAGCGGCACTTGACCTCACGTTACGCTACAGATTCAGATTCAGAGACTCGGGAAAGCCGGCCGACTGATTGGATGTTTTTTCACGTAAGCTAATACATCATAGTTTGGTCTTAAGCGAAATGCAGACATGAAGAAGAACTTGCATCAAACTAAATTATGTTTTAAAAAGCCAACAACAGAAAGGCAGGGAAAGAGTAGGAGAGGAGGTGAGCCTGTGTGTGTCAGTAGAATTGTGAAAATAAATGTGTCTAGTGCATATTAAAATAGCAGTTTTATACAGTGTCAAGACAAAACACATGCATTTCTATGTTATCACTGCCTTTCAGCATGTGTGGCAGACACATTAACTGACAAAGCCATAGAATAAAGTACAGAGAAACTCCCAATCTATGATATTTTTTATATTTTTGTATATATTTGTGTGTGGGGGGGATTTGAAAAATTGGCCTCGGTATTTGAAAAATCCTGGCTATGGCCCTGTGCAGAGGTAGACTTTAACAGCACCTCGAGCGGTGGTGTGTTCATTTATGGCAAAATGATCACTTTCTGTGTGTGTTTTTGGAAAGGAAAGTCAGTTTTCCTGTGATTACTGTTGATACACTATTTTGTTACAAGCCTAAAGAGAATGTTGTTTATCTTTCACTAGTTTTTAAAGCACTTGTTCTGAATGCATCTTTTTCAAGCACTTCAGAATTAGTAAAATATTATTATATTGTGCATTGTCTTAATGCTAAATAAATATGTTCATAATTTTGTACAGATTTATTTTTTAAATCATTTAATAATAGTTTATTTCGGTTTTGAGTTTTGGCCCCCCAAAAAACTTTCGGTGCATCCCTAATTTAGACAGACTTACCTGCTATAGGAGCCATTGGGCAGTACAACACAAAACCTTAAACTTTGGATTAAAGGGTCATGCAAAGTTAAAACTAGTGTTACATTCTTCACATGAGCTAGAGAGAGAATGTCTTACCAAAGAGACTTTTTCACATTTGATTCTACTCCTGAAGTGTTGTATAATGATCTGTTAGCTCATCAGTGCCCACAGCCATCTCTTGGATATAATACATTCCATTACTAACAAACCTGATTTAACAAAAGAGATATTGATGAGCCATAAAATTATCTTCACATTTTCATGCAAATTTACTGTTTAATTTTCTGAATTTAGTACAATGGAAAAAAGTGTTTAACGCAAAATGCGGCACATGCAAATGTTCTGGCACATTTCATTTTTATTTGATTCTTTTTCAGCATTTTAAACTCAGCAAAAACTTGCTGAGTTTCAATTCTAAATACTTTAACAAGGAAAACAGAACATGTAACTACCAATATGTGATGTGAAAGAGCAAATTTTTTTGGGATTTAACATAATTTGTTATCATTAACATTTAATGACTGAGTATAGCAAAGTTCAAGCAAATAAACTGAAATGATTGTCTGATGTTTCAATAAAATCTATTGTATTGGAACAGTAGGTGTTGTGTGTGTTGTTGCGATTCTAGCAGAATGTTTGGGTGTGTTCTCTGTGCACCAGTCAAAACGTCAATATATTTATTATTATTCATTACAGCGAGAGATCGTGAGCTGAGGTGATGAGGAGAATGTATTACTGAAAAAAGACAAGGGCTACTACACTAGATTCTTAAACGTAGAATGTTTTCCTATGTGTGCATTTTTACACTGTGCAATGCCTCCCTGCTCAGCATGAGAGAGAGAGGAGAGGCTGGGAGAGTGTCAGACAGACAGAGAGGAGGGGGGGTGGGCAGAGGGAAGTAGAGTGTGCAAGAGAGGGAGGCAGTGCATCTGCAGGTGGTGATTATTCTGCAGCGAGACTCTCTTGAAAAACCCACCATCAGCTGGAGAGGAGCGGCAGAGAGTAGGCTAAAGGGAGGAGATCGTAAAGAAAGGCAGTGCAAGACCAGCTGACTTGTGAAAAATTGGAAAGGAAGACAGAATTGAAAAGAGCAGTGTAGAAGGCAGAAGAGCTGGCAGAGGGTGTGCGGGTGTGTGTGAGTGAGTGTGGGGCCAGTGGTCGTGATGGCGGTGAGTACGTGGCAGGCTCTGTCGCCGATACAGTGGGCTCGATGGGGCTGGGATACGTTGCTGGGGGGCTTGGGAACTGGCGATGGGGGAGATCCTGCTGTCGGGCTCCTCCAACGCCTCACCTGGAGCTCCAAACATGACTACATGATCCAGACTGGGCTGGCCAGGCAGAGGTGAGAACCACTGTCCAGAATAGAAACAAAGTGGACAGTCATCTAAATGGGATGAGTATGTCTAGTGATGGTTCCTGCTGATTGTATTTGGACGATTAAAGTCTGTGCATGCATGTCAATTGTCTAGATAAGTTCTTTGTGCAATTTCTCAGTTTCTCTGTACTGTACTCTATGGCTTTGTCAGTTAATGTGTCTGCCACACATGCTGAAAGGCAGTGATAACATAGCAAAGCATGTGTTTTGCCTTGACACTTTGTAAAACTGCTATTTTAATATGTACTAGATCTTCATTGCGATGTATTCTGAAGTGATATATATGTGTGAGTTTATATGAGGAGATTGTGAAAATAAAGGGAGGCAGAGGCAAGGCTGAAAGCACGTCTGAGCTGCGATGCTGTCCCTCGGCTGCAGATTCAGCTCTTTCTTTTCGAGCTTTAACCAATCCTCCGGGGACAGACTCACGGACACATGCTGAGAAGTATGCATCATGAGTGTATGGATTGTTAAATCGATTCTGATGTTTCTCTGATGAAATGGACGTATGTAGAAAAGCTTGTTAATAGATCATCACGTATGTTGAAAACTAATCATGTGGACAAGCCATGCCAGTCTGGTACATATTCTTCTCTTTGTTTGCAGTGTCAGTTTTGAAGCCATATTGTTGCCTACACCCTAAACAGACATAATGGTGGATTTTGTCTGTCATGCTGTATTTTTGCTCATATCAAGAGTCATTGGCCACTTTTACGGGAACACATCTTTTGTATCTATAATCACTGCCCATTTCATCCCCTCACTAAATAAATGCCGTTTTTAGTTCTAAAATTCATTTAGTTGAACAAATAATTGTCCATCTGTATCTCTGCGTAATTTATTGACTCCCCTTGACCATATCAGTTGTCAGCTCCCCCATATGATTATCTCATGTCACACAGAGAATCACACAGAAAAATGTTCCTAGATTTTGTTTGCTCTGTGTCGATTCTGGACTGATAATAACCCAAACTAGAGGCTAATATAACCACAGCAGTGTTCTCTGACCACTGACTAGATGGTAACTTACACTTAATTATAACATTATATAAAATGAACAATAAGTGTAAACAGAGCTTTAACAGTTGGTTGGTTCAGAGATGGGAGTAATCCATAATAATTGCTTATTGGTTGTCCTGCGGTCCTGTGGGTGAAAGAAATGCAGTCATTAACTGTAGAACTACAGGATGAAGCTGAGAAAATGGACACTGAGTACAAAATGTGCGTAGCTACAGCAAGAACAGTATAGTCTTGATGCAATTTGAGTTTCTCTGTCCTTAATTATTCTTCTGTTTCTTTTTGTATTAGGAGCTCAGACTCTGATGGTGCATTTGAAACCCCTGAATCCACCACCCCTGTGAAGACTGCAGCCCCTCCAATACTGCCAGTCGAGCAGCCAGAGCCCAGCACACAGCCTCTTCCCTCCACAGATACAAGTGAGTGAGTGCTGGTCAGCAGGGCCACAAATGACAGCTTTTAAGGGGTACAGTTTAAACTTGCAGCAAATGTCTCCACAGCATGCCTTTTATAAGCAATTCCATTACAAATAAAAGGTATGCTACAGTAACCCAACATAATAGGTATTGCAAAACAAGGAAAAGACGCATGGCATAGAATTACAAGGAAACAAGGAAAAAAGCATAAGATGATTAGGAGGGCTATATATGCAGTACAAGTTAAGCAAGTGACAGGGTTATGGCTACCAATTTTATACAGGTGCAACAAAGAACAAAGGACGTTTCAGTGAGGAATCAGTACATTACGTCCAATTAAAATGGCAGTAAAAAATAAGACCATTTTTTTCTCTTTTAACTGCTGGTATTTGACTGCTGAGCACAAACACAACATTGAAAAAGGTACAAAAAAAACTATACCACTTAGGAATGTGGGTTTTATTTTTTTATATAATTTGGTATCTTAATGGGTCTTTGTTTTACAGACAATGTGGTTGCACACTAGGGCCCTCTAGAGGAAATCAAACATAACATACCCATTATAAAGGAGAAGAAAAGCCATGTCTTTAAAAGGAGACAGCTTTCTAAGAGCAGAATTAATTGCATGGAAATAAGTATTATGTCATTGCTTTTATTCCTGGACCTCTTAATGGAGAGAGGACTTTATCGTTAATGAATGTAGCCCCAGAGTAGACTATGAATTGCTACATACCTTATCATAGTGACACACACACACACACACACACACAAAAACACACACACACACACACACACACACACACACATACACACACACACACACACACACACACACTCACAGACACACACACACACACATACACACACTCACAGACACACATACACACACCTACTCAGACAC
>JBBMFX010000141.1:14806168-14819206 GCA_037832545.1 Rhabdalestes septentrionalis | reverse complement strand
AGGCCTAAGAGGCTAAGGGGAAGCATTGCTAATCCCGCTGCTTACAATGCTCTCAACCCCTCCACTTCACAGCACACAGTAGATTTAACACTGATTTTACCAAGGCCCTTTAAAATAAAGAGAATTTACTGTAGCTGTACTTGCAGGAATATATATTGGACAATATAATGGATAATTTAATGGACATCCAATAAAAAAATGCATGGGTAGTAATAATAATAATCATCATCATCATCATTTTCATTAAATGAAAAATGTCATTATTTTCATTGATTGAAAAAATAATTTACTTGTTTACATCCTAGTGCTTTGACTCATCCAGGCTAGTGTACTAATGTAGGAGAAAGTTGTGTGTATATTGTGTGTATAGTAATATTACCATAGCTCCTAATGAGTCATGGGTGTGTAAAATTAATTCAGTTGTGATTAAGAGTAAATAAAGATGTAAGGGACTTCATTGCCACCTGCTGCCTTTGTTATTGACGCCCCCGCTAAGTGTAATGTTACAGTACATTGAGTTACCCATGATGCAGTATTTTACATTCCAATATTTCTTGTCTCCAGGAGGATTGTTGCAGAGTATGAGAAGACGATTGCACAAATGATTGGTGAGTGTATCTAAAAAAGCCATTAAATATACCTGGGCTTTTCTTGTGTTCTGAAGCAGTTTGGCTTCCCTTCTACACAATAACCAAACCAGAGAATCTTACATGTCCTTCCCTGAATCAGACCAAGTCTGGATGCAGATTCACATTCCACTTTATTCTATTCAATTTGCAGAAAAGTCTTTCCCGCTCCTGGACTCAGCCTCTGGTCAGTTACAACAATAAGCTTTCGACCCCTACCTTGATTCATCTCCACTTGTCTTGCATTTACAGCTTTATGAAACTAAAACTGAAACACTTAACTAGGTTTTTACCAACTTGACATCGCACCAGTTTAACAGATCTCATTACAGACAAATGTTGAGGTTTTGGGAAATACTTTTTATTTGAGCCCCAAGCTGCATTTAATCTAAATTATTGTGTATTTATTTTCTTTCTTATACAGTTTTTTTTCTCTCACTTTTCTCAGTTCTGGCTTTGCTGTTCCATGTCACACCTGATTCAGCCTCACTTTCCCTCCTTTCTCTTCTTTAAATCCAGTTTTTTATTCTTTTTTCTTATTCTTAGTTTATTGCCTTAACTTGCTCTCACACTTTTGTCAGTAACCATTACACGTTCTTTCAGCTTTTTTTTGTCGTGTGACACCTCAAAGGAAAGATGAAGATTTTTTTTATGTATCTGTAACACGTTTTCTCCCACGTATCCTTCCCTGCTGGCTTGTCTTAACACGATCCCTTCTTTCTGTTTTGCTCCCTTCTTTGCCCATAAATATCTGATAAATCAATCAGGCATGCCAGGTAAGTAACAAGGACTCTTCTTTTTGTTTGTTTGTGTTGCGTCTGCACACATCTGGTAGACATGAAGAGGCGGAGTCCCTCTGTCCACCCTCGTCTCCTTCATCTTTCATTTCTGCATCTTTTTCCTTTTCTTGTTTGCTATTTCAGCGCTCTTGAGTCCAGAATATTACTAACCACATCTATTGTCCATATAAAGTGAAAGGAAATGTGGCCATAAGAGGACGTTTTGATAAAAGCTTATTGTTAATCAAGTTTTTGTTCGAAATCTTTTAGAGGTCCATTTTGCGTAACTATTAAAAAATGCTTAGTATACGTTGGAAAAGAAGACTTCAGCTGGTTACGGAAGTTGGAGCACCAGTTTTAAACTAGAAAAATATCAGGGTTTCTGTGTAAGGCTCTCATATAAAGGGTGGTGTGTTGATCCTCTGTGGTGATTTCATTTCTCTCTTTGGTTTTCCATTGTGTAATGTGTGTCTTGTCTGCATGCTTTACAGGAGACAATTAAACTGAGCATCATCAAATATTAGTGATCATCATTAGTTATCTAATGCATATCATTAATAACGCCTCTCCTGTTAGCCTCACATTTGGCTACTTAGAGGGGATTTGATAGTGTGACAGTGTTCTCATTTAATATTCAATCGTTTGTATTATGTGCGAGCACTTGTGTCTTACTGTGACAAAGTAAATCCGATTGATTCTATAAAAGCCTCACCACCGTTTGTCTGTGTACGTGTCTTAGAGGACGAACAAAGGGAGAAGTCTCTGTCCCACCACACAATTCAGCAGCTGATTCTAGAGAAGGACCAGGCCCTGGCGGATCTCAACTCAGTAGAGAAGTCTCTGGCTGATCTGTTCCGTCGCTATGAGAAAATGAAAGATGTTCTAGAAGGCTTTCGCAAGGTGAAGTATTAAGCTTTAAAATGATCTGAATTGCTTTAAAATAATAATGCAAATCAAACAACGCATCCATACAAAACATGAGTGCATACACATGTCAACAACTAGCATCAATCTGCCATAACTGGCTAAGTGTAATTACAGCGTAGCTTCAGAGTGATGTGTGCACATCTAGGATGAGATGATATTAAAGGAATCAACCTGTTAAAGCCCTACCCATAAATATGTTCTTTCATATCAGTAGCTATATTTTGACAAAGCTTACAGAATGTTGATATTGTGGATATCCCATCCTACCTAAGGCCTACTTGTAACAGTTATTGCTTTTGAATCAGTACAAAACGTTTAGTTTCCAGACTTATTGAAACTAAGGACGACTGGAAGGGATGATTAAATCCAATTATAGTGCTGTTAGTACATTTTCATGAAACATCTCCATCTGATAAAGATTTTAGAATTTCTTCCAAAATAAAGAGTTTAGGCAATGAAACATCCCAAACTACCTGCTGACATTCTGTTCTATGGACATTATACAAGCGGTATGTTCAGTTGAACACCTGGGTTATCAACGGTTTTGTCCTCAGTAATTGAAAGTGAAGTTGCTTCCATTATTAGGGATGTGTATAGGTATGGAGATACTGTATAGTGTTTCATTTGATAAATTGATGGATTAATAATATGCTCTGTTATGATTATTCTTATGTGGAATGGAAACATTTTACTATAAAGGAACACATTTGTGGTGAAATGTAGAGAGATTTGGACACTCTTGCCCCCATTAAGCCCTAAAATGGTCCCTTCCCACTACAGAATGAGGAGGTGCTGAAGAAGTGTGCACAGGAATATCTGTCTCGGGTGCGCAAGGAGGAGCAGCGCTACCAGGCCCTGAAGATACATGCAGAGGAAAAACTGGATAAGTAAGTGTAGTGCAGCATGCATTGAAGCCGTCTGCCTATTCTGACTTGCCTTGTGTGCTGCCTAAGGCTGGTGTCTGAAGGCAGTAAGTTCATTGAGGAGTGTTGTTAAGTGTATCATATGAACTGGCGGTGACTGACTCTGAGGCCGTTTGTGGCTTCCTGCAGGGCCAATGCAGAAATCGCCCAAGTGCGTGCCAAAGCTAAGCAGGAGCAGGCAGCCTACCAGGCCAGTCTGAGGAAAGAACAGATGAAGGTGGATTCACTAGAACGCACACTGGATCAGAAGGTTTGGCTCCGCTCCCATCCGTTTACTCAGCATGTTCATGTTTGTTTCTCAAGTAAACAACACTGTTCTGTTCAGAGCTGTAAAATGCTTTTTGTAGATGTTGATTTATTTGAGATGCAAGGAAAGATCTATTCAAAAGATCGAATTGTGTGAAATTGAGAGTGTGTGATGTGTTGAGTAATTGACTAAAGAATCAAATTACATTGCGAAGTTTTTTGTTAGCAAGTTTGTAGGTGAAATAAAAACTCTCCTCCACTATGAAGGTTAATATACATTGACGGAATATCTCCTATTAAATCAGTCAGTATTTAAATGTAACACACTGTGTCTGACTCTTTTTTACAGAACAAAGAAATCGAGGAATTGACCAAGATATGCGATGAGCTGATTGCCAAAATGGGGAAGAGCTAGCCGCCTGTCGCATGATCTCTGTCCACACCCCGAGTACGAGGGAGGGACCTTGAGTTGTACAGAAGATTGCGCTGGTATTTGTCCTTTCGCGTGCTGGACAGGATCATGGACTGTTTTCAAATCTTCAGCACTACTGATGTTCTTTATGAAACTGGACCCTCCCAGGGACCGGGAGGACACTCTGGACTAGGACTCCACTGTAATTACTTGCTGTACATTTCAATGTTTTGATGTGCACCAACTTACCTGTAACAGGGGTCTTGTGGAAGTTTTTAGAGATGTACTCCCCATCAGTAAAGATATTTTATGAGAGTGTGTGGATGTCTGTGAGAGAGAGAGAGTGCAAGTGTGTGCGCTTGGAGTGAGGATGAGGTTAACTGCTATGTTGCCATGACAACCACTGATGGAGCTGACTGTTAAACTAATTCCTGTGGTACCCTCTTTGAACTTGAAAACACAAGTGATGATAAGAAAGATAATATCTATATATATATATATGACTATGAAATTATTCAACGCATGATGTAGAATCAAAGCTTCTTTTTTTTTTCGGTGGATACAAGCTGAATATAGGAAAGGAACACATCTGCAGTTTTTTTGATACTGTTTAAACTGCTTCCTTGTGTATCTTTTTTGTAGATACTCTTACGTTTTATTTGCCTCTTAGCAAAACTGATGTGTGATTTTATTTTTTCACGTTTATTTTTTAAATGCTCATGAGCATCATGTCCTCTATCTCTGGTCCTAAGGTAGCTAAGTCAGATTTTGGATGGGTTTGTCTCAGTCCTGCTTCGTTCGACGTGGCACAGTGGAGGTTTCCCTAAAGAGGAACTCTACTTATACAGCACCTGCTTACAAAGTGCAATAAAAGATGGCAATAAACACTGTTGCTCCTCTTCTACTTCTTTTCCTACACAAGCCAGTTTAGACATCAGCAGAAGCGATCAAAGGATACAACATTTTCTCCTCAAGAATCAGAGCACATCGAGGTGCTAATGAGCACTTCGGTTTTTCCAGTTACCAAATCTCGCCGCTTTTGTGGACATTATTCTTTTTGCCCGAAAAGCTGCCTGTTATCAGTAAGGCAGCAGATAGGCACGGATCTGGCAGGTAATTTTAGCGCCAGCAACACGCAGGCACAGAAATAGCCTGTCTGCATGTGAGAGCCTGTGAAAAATTTGCAGGTGTCACATACAGTAAGCAATGAGTCAGTTCCGTTTGCTTCGTTTGGCCCTCTGTCAAATACTGGCTACTGGCTTTGTTCTCACAAACAGAGCAAGGCTGCCTTTGTTTTTCCTATCAAAGCAGATGGAAAAGGACAGCTGGTCTGGGATCAGTGTTTTCTTTTTTTTGGGATACTTGGTGACTATAGCACTTACACAGGTTTACCATAACCCACGTGTTGGGCGGATTCATATCGGCTTGTTAGAAAATCTCGCAGATGTGGGTGAGGCAGGTCAAAAGTTCAAAATAACTTACACACACCTTGTAAAAAAAACTGATGTGGGTCATAAAAATGGACTTAGAGTACAAGCCTTTTTAAATTAGGCATCATAAGTAATCAGATACATGATATCGTAGGAACTTTGACCTCTCCTAAATGTCAAAAAAGTGTTCATGATACATAATCATACCATAAACATGTCATTGCAAATACATGCTGTATTAAGTTGTTAAGAGTGGCATGTTACTCCTTTAAGCAGGACGGTAATGGAAATAGATTCCTCCGGCATTTAATTAATACAGTCAATCAAATGTTTTAATGAAAATGATAATTTCTCATTTGAAAATTTGATGAAAAATTGATTGAATGTTTAACTGAGGGACCTCCAGAACGGTGTAAAATTGCATTGTATGGCTGCTGAGAAACGAGGTTCAATCCATTTCGTTTGTGTTTGTGAATAATCTTTTAATTAAAGCTTTTTTTTCTGGAATGGTACATCAAAGCCAAGAAGCTCTTAGGAACCTGTATTCCCAAAACAGAATACACAAACCCATTCACCTTTGCCAGGAAGTGCCCTTCAAAATTTCTCTTCATTGTGAACATGACTCATGCACTTAATGGAAGACTGAAAGACGGTTTTGGCTATTTTAAATGACCTGTCTTATTGATTGTGCTGTGAGCAATAATGCACTGAGGGTTATCTGAGCAAATTTCATTTTTCGCCATGGTTTCTGGTTCCTTGAAAAAATCACCTCCTAGCCAGACTGAATTTGGATGCTCCTTGAAATAAAATTTCCATTTTACTGAGCCCAGCACTGGGCCATGCTCAGCTTACTGACTGCTGTACAGGGAGGCAGTGTGCAAGATTTAAAATGATGGTCACAATTGGGAGGGAGAGATAATTGCTTCCTCCGTCTTGATTAATCTAGTTGTTGAACCATCGTTCCTGTCTTAGGGCCTCAGTGGGCAAAAGCCGGTAATCTTCCTTGGTTCGCTTCTGCTGGGGTATTAGCTCTCTGATAGCCTGGCTTAAGCTCAGAGGTTTTAGAAGCAAACAACCTGCTTTTCATTGTGCAATCCAAGTGCGGGCCAAAGACGACCCACGACATGAGAGCTGTCCAGTGCTGCCTGTTGCTCGGCCTCTCCATGGTGCTGCTTGTTGCTCACAGTGAGTAACTCTTTCTTCTTCTTCCTCCTGTGCTCTCTTTAGATCTCTCTACAAAGGCTTGTTCCATTTGAAAAGCAACATGTGGCAGAACGGTCACTTCTGCCTCATAAGCTTTTCAGTCTAGACCTCCATCTGGTGTTTTGGCTCAAACGTTCCTGTTCCTCTTCAGGCTGTGTGCTGGCAGTGTTTTACTGATGACTTTATTATATGTGTGTATGTCACATTTAGCTAGTTCAGAGACTGCACAATGATTTAAAATGCAAGATGCAGCAACACCAGCTGCCTCTGGAGAATTAGGGCATATTGATTTTTTACAATTGAGGCTTTCTTTGTATTACACGTCCAAAAGTTTGTAGACACATGCTCAGCCAACTAAAAATGGAATTAACGGGGATTTGTCTTTCTTTTCGGCAGTGCCAGGTTTTACTTTAGACACTGAAACATAGCTATTAGAATTCGATGACAGATATGCATTAGTGAGGCGGAGTACTGATGTTGAATGATTTGTTCAGGACCACAAACGCAACTCCAGCTCATCCTGAAGTTATCTGATGGTTAGACCACTTTACAACTCAATGCTGAGGAGTTTTATACCTCATTAGTCAATGCTTGCTCCAGAAGATCCCATTTTATTTTTCTATAGAAATGATACAAAGCCTTGGTCAGCAAGGGCTACAATGAATTTCCTGCTTTAAAGGGCCTTCTGGAAAGTAACCTGCAGAGAAAGAAGATAAAGAAGAAAAGAAAAAGTTTGACTAGCATGAAATCTTACCGGCTAAGCTCATAATGGTTGTTTAAGATGGTTTAAGCTAAATGATAACCGCTCATGGAAAGAACTTGGCAGTAGGCAGGGGATTGAGGTCAGTTCTCTGAGGAAATTTTCATCTGCCTCTTCTTTCAGCAAGAATAAATCACAACTGGAGGCTTTCCTGCTGTTCAGTGAAAAAAAAATCTATACCTACAGCAGATCAGAACTGCCTGCGGAGATATTTGCCAAATGGCTCTGGAATAATAAGCTGATAACTGCCTGGTCACAGGGGATGTAACCCTCTGCCTCCATCAAATGATCAGTGCTATGATCGGCTAATCTAAAACGAGTCCTAGCCTCATGAGCGAGACATCAAAATAAACCTCAGGCTGCTGGCACCTCAGAGCCCTTGTGTCAATATGGCTGGCAGAGGATGGCTGTTTGTTGAAAGATGTATGATTTATAAGGTTTGTGTGAACTCTATGATAGAATTTTACCTCGAAAACATTTGAAATTCAGGAGCTTCGCTGCATTTAGGATCATATCTGTTTGCTGTATCCATCTGTCTTGCTGTAAGCAACTCCAAAGCAAGAAATTGCTGTTTTTCTGGAAAGCAGATGTAACGGATTTCTCAACATAACTAGTTTGTAACAGAAAACACAAAAACATGCACTTTTTCTTTGACATTACAGTCAGACAGTTTTAGAGAGAATAAATCTGAACCCTTGAGCTTGAACTTCAAAGATGGTTTGTGGAGGAAAACATATGTGGGGTATCAGGGCAAAGACACATCAAACAGGCTCAGCTGAAACATATTTTAAGAATGGCCTAGGTTCACTGAGGACATTGACTTTTTTATTTTTCCAAAATTCTTT
Organism: Rhabdalestes septentrionalis; assembly: GCA_037832545.1. Taxonomy (NCBI): domain Eukaryota; kingdom Metazoa; phylum Chordata; class Actinopteri; order Characiformes; family Alestidae; genus Rhabdalestes; species Rhabdalestes septentrionalis. Next base: position 14,811,055 of record JBBMFX010000141.1, on the reverse strand, counting down.
TTGCTAATGAGCTCTTCAGAGGCTGACTCTGAAGAGCATAAAGTGGCTGTGAAATCCTTACAACTTGAAGTGAAATGCATTCACATTAGTGCAAACAAATATACCATACAATGGTTAAGAAAGTACAACTGTAGTAACTCTAATTAGTACAATAGTAGACAATGGATTAACATGAAGAGAAAAGGACGAGTGTTTTCATTTTACCTACATTTGGTTCATGTAGCTTTTTTCCTGTTTGCGATTAAGTCTTTTGAGACTGACAGGTGAAAAAAGTATAAGAAAGTGATGTGTGGAAAATGAATGAAACATCAGTGTGTCCTTTGTGCTTTTGACTAGGTGGGGCACTGCAATGTTACACCTGCATGGGGTCAACAGATGAAGACTGCAATCGGCAAGGATCCAAAGCATGTCCAAGTTACTCAGATGCCTGTGCTGTGGTCAAAGGACATGGGAGTAAGTTGTGTTTGTATTGCCACAACTTGGTAACCGTTTGTGTGGGTTTATGCATTAAAAATGTTATCATTTACTGGTACATGGCCATTTTCCTACTGTACTTATCTTTAAGAACCAAAGAAGCTGTTTACATACTGTGTCTTTAATGTTGAAATATTCAAATGACCTCTGTTCTGACTGGCTGCCCTATCAATAAGAATACATGCAGATTCAATAAGAATATATGCACATATATTTAATAAGAATTTATGCACATATGCAGATACAAAAATTTCTAAATGAACAAAAATGGATTTTTGCATTAAAATGTCATGTATGGAATTGAAAACATAGAATGAGAAGTGAATGTTATTTTAACTATGTTCATATATCACATTCATCTTATTTAATCTACAAAAGCAAAAACAAAAAACCAATCAGTTTTACATCAAATAGGCTGATTGATGTGATCCATCTGAACTATAAACTATTTGTATAATTGCAAAGCTCTACAGGGGTTTTTAGTAATCGAGAGGGTTTCAAAACCTTGCAGTGTGTGTGTGTGTGTGTGTGTGTGTGTGAGAGAGAGAGAGAGACAGAGAGAGAGATATCAGGGGATAAGTGGATAGAATAGTAAGTGGTTGACAGACTGCTCTGTCTGGACACAGCTAAGACAGAGCAGGGGGTCCGCTATCTCTTTAGTGAGGGCCAAAGCATATTACATCTTCAGAGCCATCATTCTCATATTGATGATTTTCAAGTTGTTGTTTTTTTCACTGAACAATCACAATGCGTCGATCTTTTTTACAGGTGGTGTGATGAAGTCCTGCTCATACAAATCATTCTGTAGCCAAGCGAACAGCCAAGGCTACAGAGCTCCAGGGGTGAAGGTGTACTGCTGTTATTCTGACGAGTGCAATGTGACGGGGAGTTCTTCCAGGATCAGTGGAAGGGTCAGCTACCTTCTAGTCCTCCTGCCACTGCTCTGGCATCTGCTGTCAAGCTAAAGCTGCCCAGTGTGAACCGAAATGGCCCCTACAACATTATTTCATATGGCAGAGCTCACATTATGAACTCAGTAGCTTCTACAGTTGTTCAAATGTCCATGATCATGCATGTTATAGAGAAACAAATTGCACAAATGGATTTTTCACTGAGACACACTCATTCACACACTTTTTTTCTAGGCATTTCAAAAACAGAAGCTGACAAAACGTGCATGTTTATGTGCAAGGGTACCATATGTTAAACCAACAATGGAACAAAGGAGATTTTTAAAAATGAAATGTATGTATATGAAATGTACTAGAAGAAGCCTGAGTGATGGCAATTAACCTGATGCAGGAGAGAAGTAGTGAATATATGATGTATTAGTCTAATCTATACATTGTACCTTTAAATGACCAGAGCACAATTACCAGCCAATCAACTGAGCAACATTTATCATTTTAAAATGTCCAGAATTTAGGAGCCAAATCAACCAGAGTGAGAGTAGAACACCACAGACTCCAAACAAATGATTCTCTTAAAGGACCCCCCCGCCCCCCAATGAAGTCCTCTGGGTGTCTTTGCCATTCACTGTAAATACACACAATAAAATAGTTCTTTTCCTGTAATGTTCAGTTTTTGTCTGGGCTTGTATGTTAATGCACATTTTGTGGATGAGTGTGTATTCTCTAGGTAGCAAAGATGGATAGGTCAAATGTTAGTAGGCTTCTAGAAAGGTTCAGGCTAGAATTGAAGTTATTGTTTCATGACCTATAGTGAAATACATGGGGGAGCCATCTGAGTCTTACTCTGCTCCCCAAACTGGGACTGGGGGTGGCCTAAAGGTTCGATACCCCTGCGATAAGAGGTTCTTGTTTTTGAATCCCAAAACTGCTAGTGGCAAGTACCCTTGAGTGAGGAACCGTCTCCTCACACTGCTCCCTGCGTGCTACGTTCCTGACTGCCCTCTACACTTGGTGAATGGGTTAAATGCAGAGAGCAGTTTTGTGCTGTTCACATGGTGTGCTGTTTTGTGTTCATGTATCTACACACAACTGAGGCACTTGTTTCTATGCTGCAGGTTTGCTTTGTGTGTGTGTGTACACCATAAGTATTGGGACACACCTTTTAATTATTGAATTCAGGCCTTTACTTTCAGTAAACCTTATTGTTTTAGCATGCCAAAACCATTTGGACGGTACCATGCTTCCAAATTTGTGGACACAGTATGGGGAAGAACATTTTCTGTTTGAGCATGACTGTGCTCTGGTGCACAAAGCAAGATCCATAAAGACATGGTTGAGTGCTTTTGGTGTGGAAGAACTTGACTGGCCCTGAACCCCATCCAACATATTTGAGATGAAGTGGAACAGAGATTGCCAGGCAGGCATTCTTTCCCTGGTCAATGACATACATTCCCACAGAAACTCCCATATCTTGTGGAATGCCTTCCAAGAAGAGTGGAAGTTGTAGCAGCAAAGGAGACCAATTCCACATTAAACTCTTATTTGAATGCTGTTATAAAAGTTTCTGGTCAACCATTCCAGTATGTCCAGTACTGTCCATATAATGTAGGTTCTCTTATCCGTTCAGTCCATTATTACACAGCAGCAGCTGATCTTACTGATGTGACTCCAGTTTTCAGGTTCAAGAAACTCTGCAGATGTTGGAGACAATCTTTTCAGGTCTGTTAAAGTCGTGGTTCAAGTAGCTGTACATTTCTTGTTCGATTCCTACTCCCAATTCATAATAACAGAACCAAAAAATACATTTTTGTTCGATTCCAACTCGTAATCCATGATAAAAGGGCAAAAATACTGACCGTCTGAGAAACAGACCCACTGTGTTGAGATTCCAACCGTACATTTATTTACATTTTATTCATTATTTCCCGCAACACCAATACGCATGTTTTTTTTTTCTCACAGGTGCACGAGCGCTCTTTAAAAGACTTCGATATGTCGTGTTGCTTCCAGATGATGTATGTAGTATTAGCACAAGGGGTCAGTATAAACTCACAAATGTCACGGCTTTTGCGCCCTCGTCTGGATAAATGAAGTGTTTGCGAGTGTTGGTTGTAGGAGTTCTGATCGATTGGTCTTGATTACGCAGAAACGTCAAGGATTTGGTTGTATTTTAGGTAGGAATGATATTTTGATACAAGTCGTCCAAAAGAATGTCATGTGGGTCAAGAAATCTGGAACCTAACTCAGCTCTTCAAAGTCACGACATAATACTAATTCAGTAATAATAAGTGTGTAATTATCTAACAGAGATGTACTAGCACAAATATTGCCTGTTAAGGTGGTTAGATAATGAATCTCCTACAAGTCACACAGGAACACACTCAGGCTGTGTATTTTAAGGTTTTGCTTCAGTCCTCAAAGGGACCAGCATGAAGTTCATTTGCCCTGGCTCTACTTTCCTCCCTCAGGTGTATCTTCCTCTTACTAGAATTTCAGTATTTAAAGGGAAATTCACCTTTTTTCAAAGTATCAGCCTAAGTTAGTATTAATATGTAAACAGAGTTATTCAGAGTGGTTTGAAGTCTGTTCTAGAGAATCTAGCCAAATCAGAATCCTATTGAATTTTTTATTTTTTTTTGCACAATTTTAGCTTTGTCAACATATATAGCCTCACATGTGTAGGGTTATTGTTCATTTTGAGTAATAAATACACTTGTGATTTGTGTTGTTGATATTGTGAATCCTGGTTCTTACTACTGGCCCTGAAATCGGTGTTGGTAAGTTTTTGTACAATGACATACCACTCTGAAAGGGTGCACAGCTGAATGGCTCAGAAAATCTGCAGAATTTCCCTTTCAGACATGCACTGTTCTCAGGCATTTTTAGTCTGAAGCCCTCTTTGTGGATGTTAAATACCACTTTACCCATTACTTGTTCCCTGCACCCACCAGAAGCTTGTCCATTTTGCTAGTTTTCTCTGCAGCTATTGCTGACCTTCTCAAACAAAAGACACAGCGCGGTTCTGTGACATTATAGATAAATGTTCAGGTGGGTGCTGGATGGCTATGAAGTATAACAATGTTACCATTTTTTAAATGACTGTTTTTGTGGGCAATGCAGAATTAACTATTTTGCAAGAACTAGAGATACAGCTTTTGTTGTTTTTTTTTTCCACATCTCTCTTAGCACTAGTCTGCAGTCCCCCAGGAGCCATTGCCCACATCCTGAGAAGCAGTACCCTATGCAGGTATGTTTTGAAGTTTCACCTATGCAGATCAGATGTGTGCATGAAGTCTCTCAATATAGGACTGTTGATCAGGAATCAGATTCTTTTCTTATTCATTGTATATGTTTCTTTCATTCTGACTCAGCTATTTTCTGTATTTAGTCCTGTTCTATTTTTCTCTCAGGCTGTTTCTCTTTCTCATCCTTTCTCTCTCTCTCTCTCTCTCTCTCTCTCTCTCTCTCTCTCTCTCTCTCTCTCTCTCTCTCTCTCTCTCTC
>JBBMFX010000141.1:14789580-14804815 GCA_037832545.1 Rhabdalestes septentrionalis | reverse complement strand
CTCTCTCTCTCTCTCTCTCTCTCTCTCTCTCTCTCTCCTTCTTTCTTTTTTTCCTTTTCCCTGCAGTCAGCCTTGCATCTCTCCTTTGACAGGCAGGTGTGACAGTGTGAACAGGCTGCCCTGGAGGGGGATAGAGACTGACCCCAAACTGTGAGGCTCCAGGACCGTTCCACTGGGTGCTCTGCTTCACTGTGTCAAAGCTCATCAACTTTATTTGAAGCTCTTTCTCTCTCACCTTCATTAAAACCTGAGACTGGGGGGCAGGGCTGCAGCCCACAAGGCTGCTGGGTGTTTGGGCTAAAGCACTTTAACTTCAAAGGCAGAGGTGCACCTCATCATTAGTGGGCATTAGTGGAGATTCTAGTCTTGGTTGGAGGACTCATTTTTCCATGAGTGGTGGAAATATAGTGAAGCGGATGCCATCCTTCTAAACCCTATTTACCATATCTGTTTTTGAGAAAGTACTGATAGTTTTTGCTTGTGGATCTTTGGTTTGTCTTGACATGGCTCTTTGATTAAGGGAACAGGTTTGAACAATTTGCTCAATTTCTTTTTTTGAAAAGGTTTGCTCGTTGTGCCCTTTGTCAAATCCAGGGGTGTCAAACTAGTGGAGCATTTGTAGGAGATGCTATGTCACTCTTATCAATTATTGTTTGTCACCAGTTGTTGTCGGTGCCAGGTTTAAAGGTCAGCATCACTATGGTGACCATCTAGAAGAAAATTGCTCATTTGATCATTCCTAGGTATCTGCTCAAACCTAATCTTTTTCTTCCGTGGGACATTATTACAGTAAATCCCATCTTCCCTCAGAGACCCTACAGCCATGTGCCCTTTTCAGGCGGGTGACAGGACTGCAACCATTTTTGATCCTGCAGAGAGTTTGCCTGTGTTTTCTTCCATGTTCATAATCTGTTTGGCATTAGGCACTAAGTGCACATCATATATTAATATCTTGATCTTTTTACATCAATAATGTAATTTGCATACATAGATCAGTAAGTGGCACAGAGGAGGGCCAGGTTACATCTGTCTGCATTCATGAGAAATTAATGTGTGCTACTCAGTGATGGTGGCGGTATTTGGACTTGGTACAGATCTGAGCCTGTTTGAAGTTACAATAAACAGTTCTGTGACACAGTATAAAGCAGTATAAGAAAGAGGTACACAAAAGTAAACATTAGAAACCCTGTTTTTTTACATATAATTATCTGAATGATGTCCAAGGTGCATTTGGCACAAGGCACACCTGAGGTGTGGAATTTTGCAAGACGTGGATGGTGTATTTATGTATGCAGCATCATTCCAAGGTCATCTGAGCCTGAGGTAATCAGAAGGATTGCTGATATGGCAGCATTTTGGTCTGATTACTTTCTAATCAGCGTCTTGAGTGGCTGGTTGTCTACAACACAGGCCTCCTGTAGGCTGTGCACTGACCAGCAGCACCAGTTCGACCATTGCATCCAAATGGCATGCAATCAAACAAGCTAAACAAACAGAACAGGGGCACATACTGTAGTGGACCGCATCAAATGTGCTCTGTGTCCAAAGGGAGGGAACAATAGTGCGAGGAGGGGAGGGGAGGGAAGCGTGTGAGACGATGGCTGTGTTTACGAGTGTGCGAGGTCGCCTGGCCGGCCCAGGTTCAGCCTGCGGTCAGCGGTTCTGAGGTCTTTGGGTCTCTGGTCCTTTTTGAAAAAGATCCATGAAGCAGAATTAAAGTGATCTACCTCCGGACTGAAGACCCAGGATTTCGCTACGAGGGGAGGGGGTGTGAGGGAAGAGCACAGAGGGAAGAGAAGTGGGTAAGTACTGGAGAATAGAATTGGTTGGGGAAAGGGGGGGTATTTGGCAAGGGTAGAAGGGGAGTTGTGCATAATCAGTATGGCCCCCTGCCTCAGCTACTTTGAAATGTGACTAAATGGCCTGTCTTCTGTAAGACTGAGCACAGAGGAAAAGAGCTGAAGTAACTCAAGAGATGAAATGAGATGAATCACACATCATACCAAAATTAAGGCGACGGCACGGCTCAGTAAGTGAAAATATTATGGAATGGATTTCAGCTTCACAGGAAACCACAGTGACTTTGTTTGAGTTTTGTATGTGCAAGTTTTGAGCACAAGTATCAAACTCTCACACACAGTGCGCTGCAACTTGAAGCAAAAGTGAGGAACGAATTTTGCCAAATTTTCTTCATGTTTCACACTTCTGAGTGTGATTAATTCATTCATCATCAGGGGCAATGGACTCTGCCAACCTACTCTACTGTTTGTATCAAACTTAAGATATAGATATTACTTTGTAAGTTTTTACATCCAAGAGGGTGTTGACGTTAACATTAAGCCTGCAGTTTGTGTCCTCCTCAAAATGTAGAGAATCAACAAAAAAAATTTTTTTTTCAGTGTCCAGTATTGAAGGTAAATTACGTGCATATAAATTATTAAATGTCAATCAAAGTGTGTTTCTTCATTTGCAGTTCATGCCAATTTCATTTCAGAAATGGGAATGCAGAGACAGAATACATATTCGGCCGGAGAAGTGAGTTAGGGTGGGCTAACGATGAGAGCAACGGAGGGGCAGAGTGGAGCGCCAGAGCCAAAACCAAATCACATCAGTAACCGCTGCGCCCCGGGCCAGGGGCAAACTCACTCATTCGTGCAGTGCAACTGGGATAATTAGTTTTGGAAACGAATATCAGCCGATATAATTGAGCATTCCCCCCTAATGAAGATCCTCCATGTTGTCACTGGCAAGGCGCTAACTGAAGGCAGAAGGGTGGGAGGGGGCGTGAGGGAGGAGGCCGAGAAAAGGGTTCTGTTGCAGAAGCAAGTGCAAGCTGACAAGTAAGATTTCCTGTCAAAACTCCTCCCCCCCCCCACCAGAACTGGCTTCTTTTGCCTTTCTGTCTTTGTGTATTTCTTTTTTTGTTCTTGTTTTATGTTTTTGTTATGCTTTGATCTGTCTGTATTGGGAATAAAAGAGTGGAAAGAGTGGTCCACTGAAATACTCCAGAGTGAGAGAGAGAGAGAGAGAGAGAGAGAGAGAGGGAGAGGGAGAGGATAAAATCCAGGCCAGGAATAAGCTGGGTTAGGGGGTTGTGGGTGAGGGGGGCTGATTTAGGGGGAAGCACAGGTCGTGTTAGGGGTTTCGATTGAGGGACACATGGAGCTGAAGATTTTGGGGCAGGGTGGGGGCAGTGTGAGGAGGTCACTGTGAAATCAGTTTTTGAGGGATAATAGGGGAGCAAATTGGTTTTGACAAGTTTGGGGAGGTGGAAGTAATGCAGTCCTTTTAAAACGGAGAAGGGGCAAATACAGGAATACCATGAGATAATAAAGGGGACTGGTGGGGAGAAGTGGGGGTGGGCCCCGAGCCAGAGGCCTGGTGCTGAGGGCTCGGGGCGGTTTGCAGTCCATGCCAAACGTGTCCCATACCATATCCTCACCTGCAGAGGGAAGTATAGTGAAGAGGCAGTAGTGACTGGACTAGAAGAGGCACAGCTGTGGGACATAATTATCTGTGTGACCGTGAGTGCTCGGCAGAAGAAATCTGCTTGATGATTCTTTCACTTTTAAATGAGGTTTAATGAGTTTATGAGGCTTACAGAGATATTGGAATACGAGTTTTGTGCAGCCATCCCTTTCAGGAGTGATCCTGTTCATGCAGATAGGGCTGCATTGATGTTCTTTTTGATCCTGTATTAAGTTATACCAGTGCTAGTATTGTGTGTTAGTGACATATAATAATGCAGACAATTAAATAAAATAATGAAAGTATCCTGTATCATCAACACTAAAGTCATGTGTAACAGTCTAACTAGCATTAACATAGAAAACTTGCCTTTAAATAGAATAGAAATTGCTAAAAACATGTACTGGCCTAATCAGTGGGAGACCACATGTTGGTGCTACAACCACCCATGGTTGAGTGCATGATTGCCCTGCTTTCTCTGGATGGCAAGGATGGCCCTTTCTCTCCCCCACATTACTCTACATAATGCCAGGCGGTGCATCTGTTTGCTGGCTAAGGGAATTGAATTGGATGTTGGTGTTTAACTCCAAGCATGTTAACCTAATATTGTATTAGGGGCAGTTTTCTAAAATGCAGTGGTGGGCTTCACTTAACTAGCCTGCACCATTTCACCATTGTTATAATTATGTGATAGGGGGAAAAAATACACATACAAACAAATTAATCTATAAAACCTGATTATGTAACAGTATTAGTGTATAGCTGACAACTGTTTGATATTTAACACATCTTGCCACTGGATGTAATGTTTGTGTTTAAATTTATAATCAGAAGCTCACACCAAGCGGGATAAACGAACACATGCATCATCGTAGCACATCCCCAGTAACTTTTATTAACTAAAGTACCAATATACATGCTGATGTCTGCTCCTTAATGAGCCAAACTGGCTTTTTGCATTCTAATGTAAGAAGTACAATATTTAATTAACAAGAATAATAAAATGTGCTACATCAAAAGTAAAAGGCAGCTTGCTTTTTTATCATAATGAGTAATGCTTAATCATTACAGTTTGGTACAGGTGTAATATCAGTATTAACAGTGCGAATGTACTTATCTGCCTCATAGCATTTGTCAAAAAAATGCAATACCTATTAACCAACAGAGTAAATCTAGTCAGTGGCTCTAACTCTGATCATGCATCCATATCTTACTAACATACCCTAAATGTGTGTATGTTGATGATACATAAACTGGGATGCTACCAGATCCATTACAACAAAGAAAACAAATTTGTGGAGCCAGCCAGTAATCTGCTGTAATATTTTTATTCAATTTTAATTCCACACAAAGCATGATTTCCCCAGAAGTATTTACTGTAATTAATGTTAAAGGAAAACACACACAATTAATATCGTTTACGACGGATGTATCTCTAAATGAAACGAACTGGACTGATTGTATAAGTGTTTCACTGTCTGCAGATCAGGCCTGTACCTTCTGAGAATCTCTCTCCTGCTTCATCTGCCACTCATGTCTCTCTCTCATTCTGGGAAGACAACAGGTATATAATGGCTTGTGAGTTGTGACGATGACACAGGCAAATGGACAAATGTGTTTGAACACAAATAGAGGATTAGCAGAGCATGCTGAAAGCTACAGGACATAAGGCAGAATCAAGGCTGCTGGTATTTACTGCACAGAGCGAGGCCTGATCCGGCCCAGCTGTGGGGAGGCAGAGCCGGGATGAATGGAGGAAAGGTCTGTGTGGAGTGTAAGCCTCTGTAAAGTGTATGAGCTTTACACAGCGTCTTCAGAGAAAGCGTTGAGTGTGGAAGACCTGGCAGCCTCGTCCGCTGTTACTGAGCGGCTTCACACTAATTTCAAATGAATGGTCAGTGGTAATAGAGCCCTTATTGCTCCTGCAAGTGTGACGGACCTATTTAATATGGAGTGCAGGAATTAAGGTCTGAAACATTATCCGGTTATGTGAGAGTTCCTAATTTGTTGAATTGCGTTTTTTTCTTCTTCTCCTGTTCTTCAGTGAGGAGAGAGATGTGAAGAAGCGTGTGAAGGCCAGACAGCGCAGAATGTGCCGGCTGATCTTTTGTGATGCTGAAGTGGAAAATTCCCTCCAGCATCCGGAGCTTTGGCGGGGGCCATGCGTGGAGTTCAGATCAGAGACAAATAAAAGTAGCACACTCTATCACACACTCCGCCGCACACGCCGGATAATACACTTACTCACTTGCATATTCATGGCTCTCAGGCCCTAAATCCTGCGTATGATGCCAATCAATGTCTACAGTCATCCCTGACCTCTTAAAGAACACAGATTACAGCAATTAAGCTCTCATTAAAAGTGATTTTTTTATGACAGAGGTGGTTGCATCACTGGCTTCCCTTTTACATGTCTCTGCAGTGTCTTCTTCCCACTCAGCTGAACCTGAGATGGCAGTGGGCTGGCAGAATGCACTGATCTGGCAGACAGTGGCAGACAGCTGCTGCATACGAGGATGGACTCAAACTGCTCCTGAGTGTCATTAGTCTGTATGTGTCTAGCACACACTCCTCCTCTTGCTGTTTATTTCCCATCCTGAAGCACCTGCCATTCCACTGGAGGACTGTCTTTCCTGCGTGCATGTGCTGCGTGGGCTGATCTCACACTTAATGAGAAACTGCTATTTTATGAGGACTCTTTTTATAAGACCCTTGGTCAGGTTTTTTATTATAAGAAGGAAATACTTATCTAATTGAAAGGTTCTGTTTATTTCCCTCCTGATATTTTGCACACGGTGAGGCCATGTTGATTCATACAACTTTGATGGATGCTTCAATACACTGCTGAAATGAAAATCATTTCATATTGATTTCCTTTTTCTTCATAATTCTTTACTGAATGATATCTGGACACGGATGTATTATTGACATATGTATTAGTCACACGTTTGATATCTCTGGGCCCAAAGCTGTCCAGAACTACATAACTTGCATATTAGTTTAGCACAAACTTTCATTGAATTTATAGATTTTTTCAAAAGATGAACAACTTAAGGCTGTAGTTTTTTCCTTTATTAGGCCATACCTTTATTTGTCTCCATATGCTCTCAACTAATGAAGCCCAGTGCAACAGCAAGAAGCAGTGAGTGGTCAACTGTGAGAAAGGGGGCCAAGGAGGAGAAAATATTTTAGGTCTTGTTCCTCCCATCACGTTCACCTTCTTCTTTCCCACCTTCTCCTCGCCCACTCTTGTTTTCTCAGCCCTTAATCGTGGCGGCTGTGACGCGGAGTGGTCACAGGTTTTGACAGCCCACTGTAATGACCTAAGCTGCTCCCGGTGGGGGGGCGAGCCAGGCTGAGCCAGGCTGTCGAAGCTCTAGGAGAGGGGGGGGGTGGATGAGGGCACCAGTGCTGGCTGAATCGGGTCAGAGAAGTCAGGGAATGCATTCCCAAACTGTCCTCCCAAACCTGCTGTCAAGAGCTTTGCAGTTCCCATTGTGGCCTCCAGGAGCAGTGTGAGTTACAAACAAAAGAGATCCCCTAAGCACCGCTGGACCTGTTTTGGACTGACCAGCCCTCCTTCCACACATGTACGACTGCTTCAGAGAATTACCAGAGTGTCAAATTATAATGCTAATTATGGCTCAGTGGCATCCACTACTTGGCAGCTTGTGGAGCATTTCAGGACCTTTGTGTCAGCTCATAATATTCTTACAGTCTTGATTAAACTGCCGTAAAGTTTTATATGGAAATCTTCAAAGTAATTCACTGTTACTTTCTTTAGTTTCATAATCAAGAGGATGAGAGTAACTAAGGTGACACTGCACATATGGTATTGATAAGCACTCTTACATTAGCACTCTCTGCCGTCTATTAGGAACACTTTCCTGTGACTTTTTACACCCACGCTGCCTGCACGCAGAGACACATTTGCATTTAAAACTTGATAGATGTGGAAAAAGTGATATAACAGATATGATCAAATTAGTAATGGAAGAAGGTTATTAACCACTGAAATGTAACATACTAGTTATGTAATTATTTGAAGGCTGTGGGACCACAGTACTCTTTATAAGAAGGCTGTAGCCGGTCACTCAAACAGTTTGCTTTCTGTATTTTTGCTTTGCTTTTTTTAAAAATTCAGTTCCACTGTGTAACAGTTGCAGGTGCCTGACTAGCTAGCATGTCATATAGCAAAATGGCAATAGAGGGAACCTGTCCTCCCTCATGTGCAATGAGTACATGAGCAATTGGATCCTCAGGGAGCACTAGCCATGGACTGCCGATAGCACTGTAGCGCTACTGGACCAGCAACTTCAATCCCAGCAGTAAGATGCAAATCTAAAGCACTCTCATGAACCAGGCGTGTCTTTTTTGCTTAACATTCATTTATAAGAAGCTAGAATTGGCCTAAATACTGACATGAAGAGGGTCTCTGTCTATATTAGCATGTTAAAATAACAGCCTCAGAGATGTGGTCTTTTGAATTGTTGCCATACCTCCATTAAAGTGCACTGTAATAATCATGATTGAATCAAAACCTCTCAGACCCCCCAGCAGCCCAGTCTGATCTCCCCCAAGAGGAAAGATATGGAGGACCATATTAAACCCTACACTGCCAGCAATATATAAATCTCTTAGGTAAATAGGGACTTGACATTTGTTTAAACCAAACCTTAAGGCATGCCTTTTTAGAGGGAATATTGAAGGAGAGGAGGTGTCGTAGGGGAGAGGCAGTGCATGCTTTTTTAAAATGAGAGCATAATAGAAATTATCATAAAGGAGTTGCATGTAAGAATAAACTAGTGGTGGAACTTTTGCTTCCAGAGACATGAATAATGAAGGTGAAATTTTCTGTGAGAGGATGCTCGTGCCTGCAAGGTCCTGCCCCAGTTGCCCTGTTCACTTGTGACATTTGTCGGCGCAGCATTACCACATCATCACATTTTGATGAAAGGCAGGATCAGAGGATCGTCTGGGATTTTTAGAGGTGACTAGATGAGCTACAATAATGTCTTGGTCAGGGGGCAATTTCTATATTTTCAGCCAAATGATTGATGAAAAAATGTAGCTAAAAAGATTTAGCTTAAAAATGATGCAAGAAATATAGGTTATTTAAAAATAAAATGCATGTAATAAATCTTAGTAAACACTTGTTTTACAATAAATCATGCTGTGTTAGATGCCTGAGGCACGCATTAAAAATTGTAATGAAAAAGTTTCTCGATTAGAGGAACAAAAATGAAAGGTTCATAATTGCGAAAAAAATACATTATAATCGATTTAATTACTCTCGGCTTTATCACATTCCAAACAGTGAGGGTGCCTCAGAGGTGAGGCCACACTGTCTGTGCGGCAGAAATTAATTTCCAGACTAATTCACTCAGTAAACAAAAGCTGGAACAGTGCATGGATTCATCGCACTCATCGCTCGCCACCTCTCCCACTAGACACTGCTTTGTGAACAGGCCTTCATCATTGTCGCACCGGCATGTTTGCTGTTCTGTGGCTTTTTCTGTGCTTTGTCAAATAGCCAGTGTCATACTTGGCAACACAATATCTAGGTGAATTAATGAAATGTGCTTTTAAGTTAATTAGCCTATACACAGTAACAACCTTTTAACTAAATGTCAAAAATCAGCTGGGACTATTGTGGCTTTGTCTAAAAGCTATATTTGTGTACATGAAGACAATTATCTCTCTTTGCATAATGGGCCATTCTGACATGTTATAAGATTTCGTATTGTACCTTTTGTATTGAAACTCTTTTTCTTTCTTAAGTCATCAGTCTCCCCACATGCTCAGGGTCTGAATTCCTTTTACTCAGGTGAATATATTTTACAATAATAATGATCCCTCAGTATGCAAATGTTTCTAAGTGGTCCAAGGTATTAAGCAGCTTTTGATTTAAAGAACATTTCCATGTCAGCGTAGCGGTTTTGCGGGAGCTAAAGCAAGGGCCAGCATGATTAGTACAGGTTCATTTTCATAATTTGATAGTATGTTTTACTAGTATAATTAACATTGTGATACATTGCTTTGCTTGGAAATGATGCTTAAGTATACTTAAGAACATACATTTGAATTATATGGTCTAATAAACACTGTGTATATATATATTAATATATTATATTATATATACAACAGATTATATGTACAAATGACAGTCTATTCTGTATCTTGTGTGTGTCTATGTGTTTGTGTGTGTGTTTGTGGACTTTCATTATGTAATTTTGTTTCTTTGACACTTTAAACACATCCTGCCAACTGTCTAATATCATAACAGCCATGCATTAGTGGTAAATGCCTATGAGACAATGAAATGTGTTTATTCTCTCTATATATTATATTCACATAAGATATATATCAGTGGCAGGCACACATTTTCTCTGCTCTGAGTGGTTGCTCATTCAAAGAAATCCACCCACTAGCTACTCCTACAGTAGGTTGGTGCGTTCAGAATTCAGGGCTTGTTTCTGAATGTCACAGCCTGTGTTGGGACTGACTCTTAAGTGCTTCCAATCTGCTATTAGCGGCACTAAAGCGTTTTAGTAGAGTCATTGAAAGGCGCTAAAAAGACTGAAATGTGGTCTTAATGGCATCAGCTATGACCACTGGACCTTACCTGAGACGTGTGTGCGTTTGAGTAGTGTGCTTGTGTGGTAATGTGTCATATGCGCTAAAATTCACCTATCGTATTTCCATGAATGAAAAAAAGAGTGCATGAGTCAGAGATGGGTTATAAAGTGTGGTGCTGGTAGACTGGGTGAGTGTCATATATTACAGTGTGTGAGAGAAATGCAGGGGCTGAGGGTGCTGATATGTATTTGAGTGGGCGATGAGAAGGGCTTTCGAAACACACAAAGCACTGAAGGGTGGCATCTGTCTCCATCTGCGCTTTCGATGAATGGAGGAAAGGAGAAAGAGCAAGGGCTTGACCCCTTACTATGAAGGAGACAGAGAGAAAGGTTGAAGAAAAAGACATAAACGGAGAAAGCTAGAGAGCAAATTAGTGAGCTCCTTGCCGACAGACACTGGGAGAGAAAAGCAGGGGAAGAGGGAAGAGGAGAAGTGAAAGCGAGTGGCCTCCCTGGCCTTTGCCTGAGGTGGACATGGTCTGCTGTTCGTCTCTCTGTGTCCCTGCCTGCACGCTGGGCTCCAGAGACGCAGTGAGGTCCCTCTGCCTCCATCCAGCGCTCCACCGCCCCCAGCCACAGCTGACTTTACACGCACCTGCTTGCAATATGGAACAAAGCACTATGGTGGAGTGGGGGGGCAGATAACCCCCTCTCTTCCCTGATATATCCGTCCGGAAGAAAGGGAGGGTAGCCTCGACCGAGTTAACAGCTGGTGGGAAATGCATTTAGAAAGTCATTTGTTAAAATCTAATTGATGGCTCCACTCACACCTCTACTCACGCTGGCTGGGCAAGGCAGAGCTGAACTGCAGCAGATGCTGGCGGTCCAATGCAGAGCAACGCTGCAGGCAAGGTGTTCTCGCAGTAGATACACACCGACAGACACACACACACACACACACACACACACACAAACGTACACGGATCACATAAGGAAAAAAATCAACGAAATCAACTTTGTAGGAGGTAACTTTGTGGGAATTTATTACATCTGCGTTTGAAAGTTTTGGCTTCCAACTTTCTGTTGGCCAATTTCTAATCTAATTAACAATGTAACAGACAACTGATATTTTTAAATGGTGTTAAAATATTTAAGAAATCAACCATGACACATAAAAAAAAGATATGGCAGAAATGTCTGAAGATTGTAGCTAATTAGGGAAAATCAGTTGAAGAACAATCACAGTACAACTGATTTAATCATGAGAAATTAATTCTCAAGACAAATGCAATCAGATTCATTGATTTTATTTCATTTTTTTTGTTGCATATTTTACTACCTAGTTTCTAGGTTTTCATATAGCATTAGCTATGATAAAGCACAAATTGCTATATCTTATTCATAGTAAAAACAGGGATGGAGAAATACCTTTTAAATTATTCCTACAGTGATTTCAGTACAAAAAAAACCAAAAATGTAATAGTGCAGTAATTCTTTGTATGACTAATGTAATCAGTGATGTAACTCCAAAGTAATGAGCAAATTGTAAAAAAATAAAATAAAATTCTCAAGTGTAGTTGGAATAGGTTTGATTAGCACATGTGCATTTGCTGAGAGACTGAAGCTGATCCTCATGGTCTGTTTATTTGGTGCACCTGAACAGAAGCAGCTGTCGTTCTCCACGGCCGTGACCCTCACCTTTTCACTCTCTCTGTTTCATTTGCACCTCTCTGGATGTAGGCCAAGACTTTTCAGCTGGGACTTTTCCCGATAATCAGTAGAGCAGCTGTGTTATCGCAGGGCTTGGTTAGTTGTGGAGATGGAAGAGTGTGTGTGTGTGTGTGTGTGTGTGTGTGAGTGTGTGTGTGGTGGCAGGGTTAGAGTGGGAGGGTTAACATTAGCCAGCGTGGCAGAGGGTGTGTGTGCGTGTGGTGTGCAGAGTCCACTGCCGGCGACAGTGCAATCATTTCACATCAAAGCAATCAGTGGCAGGCCTGGGGCGTAATTCGCACCCAGAGAGATGCGAGACGCCCAATGCTCCACTCCTGCTCTCTTGTGAGTACGCACGCTCGCCTCACAGCTTCAGCCTGTCACCCGATCACACACACGTACAGATACTAACACCACACACATATTACAACCATTGCCCCAACACACAGACTCACACCCCGCACCCCGTCCCACCCCAACCCAACCCAACCCCCGCATTCCTGTCAGTGGCACGGACCAAGTGCCTAATTATATATCTACTCACAGGAAATCTGGAAGCATAAGCTGTACCTCAGCAGTCTCTGTGCTCTACCCTGCAGCCAGTGGAAGCAGAAGCATGGGGAGAAATGAAACTGTCAGGCCAGGGCCTGTTTCTGGGTGCAAATGAGCTAAAGCTCGGGGAGGGGCCTCTTGGGGAGCTCACTGCAGAAAGGGACATATGGCGGCAACTCTGATTGTGAGGCTCAAAGGCAAAAACAGGTCGATTTGTGTCACAGCAGCTCGAACGTCCCCTGTTGACGGCATACACATACACACAAGCAATTCGGTCCTCAGTTTGAAAACAAATGGCAGAGCTAGTGCCAGAACTAAGCTGTGCTAGGCTAGTACTCCTAATATCTGTCATCAGACTTGTGCAAGTGGGCTTCAGGAACCTCGTTTTTAACATATGACCAATGGGATGCTTTAAAATAGCTTTCCACCACTGGGATGTATTAGAGCTCCTGAAGTGGATGAACAGCGGTGGTTGTAATGAGCTGGGCCTGATTTGGCATCGAAAAGGCAATTGTGTTTGGATGATGGAACAGTGGAACTTAATGTAAGCTTAATAGTAGTTTAAATGACCAGAGGCTCTTATTTACCTCCATGAAGAGCAGACGGCTATCTCGACGTGTGCTGCTAGCAGTGTACCTCATGCATAATGAGGTATATTGCTGGCTTGGACTCACTCTGGACTTGTGCAGAGCTCTTTCTCAGGGTGCTGCAGGCCATCTTTATAATAGCTTTTGTCACACCTGTCACTACTAAGGTTTTCTGGATAGTGATGGGATATTTCAAATGTGTATGTTCAGCTACCGTATGTTGAATGCAGTTGATCCGTTCAGCTCTGACATATGTGCATCATTCGTGTACTTTAACAAGTTAAACAAGTTACTTTTTGAATAAAAAATACGTGACACATAAATCCTGGCTGGTGTCCAACAGTCATGAGAAATAAATGAGAAGTGGAGTTGGATAGAAAAAAAATACTCTATGCTGATGCAGCGCCCTTCTCACCTGCTCTGGGCACACAGTGTGTCATTAAGAGAGCCAGAGAGCAACAGAAGCACACAGGAGACTGACAAAGATGACAGGTGCTGGTCACCCTGTTATTAGTGCATGTCTGTGTCCGCTCGTCTGATACTGTGTTCATACACAAGGCTCTGCACTTGCCACCTCGGTCTCTTTCTCTCTTTCTCTCGCTCCCTCTCGCATCCTTGTTCTCTCACTTTCTACTTCGTTTTCCCTTGACTCTCATTTTCTTTTGAGTCCTCTGTTTAGTGAGATATCATTAGCCGTGCTGAACTACTGACTTCATTTCTGTGATTGACGGTTGGGCCAGGCCGTCTGGAGGTTTGCATATCTTGCATTGCCATACTACCTGCCGCTAATGGCTGCGATCCCCAGACTAGTGCTCCAGAATTAGCATCTGCCAGTCTGGAAGCACAGTTAAATTACACCCTTTGCAGTCAACGGGAGGAGCACATGAAAGTCTGACATCCCACTGTCTTATCAACGATGCTGAAGCCTGAAGATTGGCACTGACAGCATCCCGCTTACCTAAGAGACACGAAGCGAGCGTCTCCAATTAAGAGTCTCCAATGATTCCCTATATTAATAATAAATGGCCTGCATTTGGTTTGTGTGTTTGTGTGTGTGGGATATCTGTATAAAGTAAACATCTGCATACATGAGGCACTGTGGATAATGGTGTCTGTGTCCATTTGTGGTGATGGTGGTTACTCCTCTGCCATAATGAGAAAATCCGTAAGAGGACCCTGTGGAAACCGAAGACTCCACAGTGGGTTGCAGCAGGAAATCTGAAGAGCGCAGGAATGGGAGCTGCTCAGGTGGATGCTGGGAAACAGGCTGAGCTTAGACCCAGCTAATTTTCCAGGAAAAAAAAGTGTCACAGCTGACACAGTCAGAATATATGACCTCGTAGAAAACATTAATCACTGAGAGAATGCCCCGGAATGGCCAGTGCTGCATTATTATTGTAGTGATGTATGCAGCCAACTTGAAGATGTTTATTAATAATGGCTTAGTCAACCAAGCCTTAAATAAATAAATCACAATATGGTTCCAAGAAAATACTGCTGCTGCTGATAATAAAAAAGAAAAATATTAAGTCACTGGAAAAATGATTGGTTACAAAATATAAAACTATAAAATTAATGTGCATGATGCACAAATTTCCCCTTTTTTGCAGGTTACCAGTAGCATGTATGAAGGCAATTGCCACAGATGTAAAAAGAAAAAATAAATATTTATATCAGTTTGGATGGCTGCAAGGAAAAAGGCCCATTCTGTTCACAAAATAAGACTTTTGCTAAGTGGTATTTAATTAAATTCACAATTGATAAAAGATAGAGGAAGAGAGAGAGGAAAGGTATAGGTTGATGATGCGGAAATATATTTCATAATTAATTAAGTATGTGCCGGTGCTAAATGCTAAATGCTACATTGATGCTATATGGACACAAATAATATATTGCCAATGAATATTACTCAAGTTACATTGAGAGTGTCTATAGGCCCTATTTATGTTTTATAGCTTTTACATGTTTTAGCTACAATAATCTGGCTGTTTTTGCAAATTTTCTACATCCTGATGATGCACCCCACAAAATCATTATAGATCAGTAGACCGAGTCACTATTATAAAACTAGGAAATTATGTGAATATTTATAGCAAGTTTAATGCATATGAATAGCAAGTTTAATGCATTTTTTTCATCTAAAAATGCATCACTAGTATCATTAAATAAATATGACTGGAAAAATCTGCTCAACATTTATATGAAACTTATCAACATTAAAATATAATGCCTGGGGCCACTCACTGATGAAATAATTTTTTGGGTGTGTGTGTGTGTGTGTGTGTGTGTGTTTGTGTGTGTGTGAGAGAGAGAGAGGGAGAGAGAGAGAGAGAGAAAATG